>JAJJWW010007928.1:0-46502 GCA_023531295.1 Papaver armeniacum | reverse complement strand
GGTATAGCCTCGTGACAAAAATTTGGTGTAGTGTTAGTTAAGTTATGAAACCTAATCCCTACCTATGTGTATATAAATAGCCTAGTAGAGAACCTGAAAACACACCAAAAATTTCTTCTTTCTCTCTAGGGTTTTATATGTATTCTCCTTGCGATAATATATAAATCACTTATTTTTCCCGAGATTCAACCTCGTTAAATTCTCGTCTCTTTTCTTTTCTTTAGTTTGTGTTCTTGGCAATATTTGGAGTACCGTTTGTAGCCTATGCATATCGCTTCCGCAGGTTTTAGCGCAACGGCTATTGCATCAACCATGATTTCCATTAGAAACAGCGTTAAATTCGGAATATTTTACTTTCTTGAGAGTGAGAAACTCGGCAGTTTTATAATGGTGTTGTTGAAGATGTTTAAAACGATCATGATTAGGTTGCATAAAGAGAGATCCGCATGCTGCTGTTTGTGGTGATTTCTAGGGTTCCTTTTTTCTCAAAAGAGTAAGAGTTTTTCTTTACAAGGCGTAGGCGTGCGTCTGCGGTTACTGGGGTTACTCCACGAGGTGCCACTTTATGATCTTTATGTAATTTTGCCGGCTAACGCGCACCTCCTTATGTTCCCACGCGATGTCGACCGGCATATGTATGGGTAAGATAAACTAGTATAACCGCTTGCCACGGTGGGAGGGCCACAGAAAAAGAATGCGGAATATGGGTTCTCTCGCACTACTGGCGTCCGTTTAGAAAAGGTTATCTTTCACCCCGTTTCGAAAAGTGATACTTTCGCCTCGCTTTCCAAAAGTGATACTTTCTCCCTGTTTCGAAAAAAGTGATAATCTTTCATTTCTGAAAAAAAGATCTTTTTTTTGTCGAATAAAAATGCCAAGGTTAAATGTTAAGTAATGCCCTACTTTATGACCGACTTACTAGAGATATAGGCACCAGTCAGTACCGTAAAAAAATGCGATGCTGCTAAAGTTTTCAACGCATTTCAAAACCTTATAATACCAAGATATCATTACTGCATCAGCATTGTTTTCAACAAAGATTTCACCACTCAGGTTTCACGCGCAGAGAGCTTATCAGCAGCAGCACTGCACAAGAAAGTCCAGCCGGATTCAATTGGTCAAATACTGAGAACTAAGTAAATGGTCACATTTAAAAACTAAGTGAATCATAAAAAAATGTACCAAGAATGTAAGCTCCATGTTCTGTTTTACCACACCGATTTCTGCCGCCGAGAGGAATCACTATCTTTTTCAGAGGAAAAATCATTGCTGAGTGAAAGATTCTCGTGTTCCATATAAAAGAGCTCCTCCACTAAATTCCCATAACCTAAGAGCAAATCCTATGGGTAGTGTAACCCTTTCATTTTGAAAGGGTCACTACCAATTTGGCTTAATTTGAGGCTACTATGGTAAGTGAAAGGGGGGTTTTTGGGGCCAAAACGTTCAACCACTGCGTTCGGCTGAACGAGTGGTTGGTAGTGTAAACTTAACTGGGACTCCCAGGTCGGAAAATAGGGCTGCACGGGACAATCGTCTCTGTAGCAAAAATTGCACCAAACGGGGGACAGTCCCCCGTTTTGTAAAAGTTTAGTCAACGGGAGACTGTCTCCCGTTTGGATTTTTTTTTTTTTTTTCTTGACGGGGGCGAGTCCCCGTTTGACCAAATCTAAAAATTTTCTTGCACCTGGGAGGATGTCTCCCGTTTCGGTGTCTTTTTTATATTTGCCCATAGTGGGTTCTCTCGTTCGTTTGATTGAGTGCTCGTTCATATGAGCGAGTTAGTCTCCAAACGGAGACTACCCATAGGAAACGCTCTAATGAGTAAAGAACCAATATAATAGTGCCTCCATCTCCTACACTGAATCCCCACACCTGCCTTAACCTGACGAGTAAAGAATCACTCAAATTTTAAGCATGGCAACAAAGAGGAATTCAAGTGCAGCATCATTTTGATTCATATGATTAATGGGAATGAAAAAGATAAAATAGAAAATTGTATCATCCTGCAACATTAGATTTTTGCTTGATCCTGGTTTCCTACAGTTGAATTTGATGATCTAGGGTTTATGAAGGCGTTCTTGAGGGGGAGAGTCGGAGAGAAGGGACATGAAGAATAATAAGATCTTGGACGTTTTTTTTAGCAAGTGCGGTCAAGGCTAGTCAAACAAAGTCAGGTCACGGGAGTCATAGCAAGGCAGCACTATGGGAGGAATATATTTGCCGGTGTATTTCTCAAACATTTCTGATATACTGCCATACTGGTAGCATCACGAGCCACACTTTTATGTATATGATTGGTCGTGTGATGCTATTGACAATAGTAAATGGAAAATTATCGTTTTTTTTTTTTTTTCATGTTTTACATTAAAAATACCCGAGTTGCGCTTGAGCAATTTTTCTAAGTCCTCTACCCATATCTAAGACATTTTTCTAAGCAATTTTTCGTGTTGTTAAATACATGAGCATTGCGTTCTCTCCAAAATACGCCAATCCAGCTTCGATTGTAATTCAATTTTCTAGGTACACCATTTCGTACACCATCAAACGAGATTGATTCAATTTTGGTTAAACTCAAGATCGAGTTTCATTGAAATAAAATTAATAACGCTGGGGGAAATCAAGTGGGTTTATCATGGTGTTTGATTCACAAACAACATAAATTGAGAAACCATGTTTCCCGCGTTATTCCAAATATATTTGTTGAAGTATTTTTTTCAGTTTTCACCAGCATCTCAATTTATTTGATTTTTCCATGCACAGACGATAAACATAAATTTAAAAAATAAATATCGAAAACGTGATGAACGGGATGTCATATTATCATGATTTGCTTTTGAACATGAAGTTTTTATTAAAAAAGAACGAAACAATCATCATCCAAATATCATGCTAGTCTATATTTCTTCAAAGGGAATAACCAACCTCGGCATAACACCTATTCTTTTCTATTTATTTATTTATTTATTTATTTTTTGGAGGAGAAGCCAAACTATCAATTGGCTTCTCTTGGAGTTCAAGCCTAGCCCCTCGAAAATGATTGTATATGGATAACTAACGGATCACCAAAGAAAACATTTACAAATACACATTTGAAAATCTCCACTAAAATTGAATGAATTATTGCATGAAGATGAAGAGAGGTTAGAAAACTTATTGCCTTGGTGCTTTTCAAAAATGGAAATGAAACATCGAGTGAGTGTGGGTTGGTCGTGTGTATGGGAAGCTGAAGAGCGTAAGTGGACCAAAAAAACATAACAATTCTAAGCTGACATCATCAAAAACATCATAAAAATCGTTTCACTCCCGACCCTAGTTAGTAAGTTCGCTAATGATTCGCGAATCATTCACGGATTTTTCCGTATCACGAATTGTACCGTCTTATTCGCGTACGTTTGCAACTCCGAACCCAAGACGCGTATCATATGGTATTCCCGGATTATTCGCGAATCGTTCACGAACTTATCCCAAATAATATTTTCGCTAGGCTGCCAAATTCTTTAGCTTTTACCGGGGCGGAGGTAAAATTACAGGGTGCACTTGCACCTGTCGTCTACCGCCTCCAAAGCCCATTTCAAGCCCAACTAGATTTTTTTTTTCAACATTTAAGCCTAATTTTCCATTTTGCACCCAAAAAATGTTTGCACTCTATAGCGAGAATTTTGCACCCCCATCGTCTAACATTTCTTAGCTCCACCCATGGCTTTTACGTTTTTAAGGCCCCACTTTTTGGGCTTTACTGCCTCCCAGAGCATACACGGCCCAATCTTAGACATTGTTATAACTTTTACGAAACAAAAATGACTGAAAAGATTTGAAGGTGCATCTAAACCACTATACCACGTCCTCTTAGATGACTAATATTGTATATATTATTAAGTTTATTTTTTCTTTAAATAACTCTCAAATATGCATAAAAATTAGTGTACGTCCTTATAAATAATAATTATTTATTATAATAGATAATACTGAATTTTCAGAGTCGAATTCACATTTATAAATCGAATTATACGAACGTATACGTTCCGAATGCGACGAATCACGTCGGTTGAATCAGAATTTTTTTGGGCCAGAATTTGGTTTTACAAAAGCCGTATAATACTCGTTTACTGTTTGCGAATCACAGTGCTAACTAGGCTCCCAACACTCAGGATGTTAATATTGGGTCCCATTTTTGAAAGGGGAATCCCATTTCAATGTGAGACTAAGTCTTATGGGGTGCTAGTCTAGCACCTAGATTAGCAGTCAGGACTACCTCTAAATCTAATGGGAGTGCTAATCTAGTAGCTAGATTAGCAGTCCACGTCACCAATGGCCCGAACCATTCACGCCCGGCGCTAAACCATTCCACACAAAGCCTGAATGGATTCCAGTATTTAAATCTCGGCCGTCGGATCAAAAATAAATCTCTCAATAACCATTCCGCGAGTAGTTTCAAGCGAAGTCGAATCATTCAGAACTATCTAGCATGCTAGTTCACATGCTAGCAACTGGTAGGAAAAGAGAACTAGTGTTAACTTTTTTGCCACACTTTTTTTTTGAATGCAACACTTAAGTGCTAATCTAGCACCTCCAATCTAGCCCATAAGACTTAGTCTGAGTGTTACTTTATTTTTTGTTTTTTCGAATGGTTTTTTTTTTCTTTTGATGGGAAAGGAGAAGAGAGATTTTTTTTTTCTGTTGCTTTTTTTTTTTTTTTGATCGGTAAAGAATTTTTGATGCTAGGAAGTTTCGAACTCAGGTCACTGATATCATCACCCAGTGACTTTACCACTGTACTACAGTGAATTTTTGTTTCTTGCAAGAGAGAAAGCAAATTCTTCTTCTCAGGTTAGCGACTCAGTAATATCATTTCACAACCGATTTGATTGGCAACATCCACTCATCAAGTAATCTTTGATTTCATTAATCAGACTCTTTGATTAATGGAATTTGCAAATCAGATCGGTTAAGTAAAGCCAATGACTCAAAGTTGGATTCTTTATAAATGGGTTTTGTTATTAGAATCGATAAAGCTGGTCCCGCTCTTCAATGGAAATCTGCTTCAGAGTATTAATGCTCGGTCTGGTTTGATATCTATGTTTTTTGGTAAATTTCTCACTCTCACTTTGTTGCCTTCAATTTTGTTTTTCACCAATTCAATCTGAATATTAAGAGTATCTTTGAAACTTCATTTTTTGGGTTGATGAATGTGAAAGTAAATTCTCATGAATCCAAGTACAATAGTTCATTCTTTAATTGGTGATTGTTCTGACTATCCGTTGGATCATGCAGTGCTCACTTTATATTGAACTATGTCCAAAATATTAGGATGGGCTCTTGCATTTGGAATTTCATGCATCTCAATGGTAATAGTGCTAGTTGTTATCATGTCTGCAATGTAATCCATTTACTAATAACACACAGGGATCATGGATAGCTGGGAGTCTGGGACAACATCTACTATTAGTAAGGTTGAAGATGTAGAGGTTGTACTTAGGTTGGTTCCGGTATGGATTATATGTTGACATTGAAGTTCTTACCTTCTTTATTAAGCAAGGGAGCACTATGGACAGGTCGATGGGACCAGACTTTCAGATACCCTCAGCTTCAATACAATTCTTGCTCAGTATATATCCATCATTCTATTGAATTGAGCACCCAGCGCTTTCTTTTTTGGATTGTTTTCACTCTGTGGTGCTGCTTTGTTTCCTACTAGGGATCTCTCTCTTTCTCACTAACTGATCAATCTCTAGAATAAAGCGGAATACGGCAAAC
Source organism: Papaver armeniacum (assembly GCA_023531295.1). Lineage (NCBI taxonomy): Eukaryota > Viridiplantae > Streptophyta > Magnoliopsida > Ranunculales > Papaveraceae > Papaver > Papaver armeniacum. The sequence continues at coordinate 40,748 of JAJJWW010007928.1, read as the reverse complement.
AAGTTAATGAGGAAATCATATCTAGCTTCTATGGATACCCTGATCAGTTAATGTTTTCGACAGTTCATTACAACATTAATGGCAAAGAGGAGATATTTTTTGTTTATGACTTCATGCCATTGGGATCCTTGAAAAATCATTTACATGGTTAGACGACCTACTAACTTTATCTCTTTCTCTGAGACCTCACTTTGAAGATGATTCAAAATTGATTGTTTTTGTTTTAGATCTTCCGCCCATTAAGAAGCCTCTGGACTGGAATAGGAGGATGATAATTTATGATAATTGCAGCTAAAGGAATAAAAGATTTACTATTTTCTTGCTTGAGCTGATGTCAGGACGCAAGGCCGATATTACTAGTCTCACTCAACAGGTGTGGTCATATGGATTTCAGATTGATTGAATTTCTTGTTTGGCGAGTGTGCAGGAAAAGCGTAAGTTGGTGGGCGGTGAGGAATTCACTACAGTGGCTCACCCACTACTGAAAGGCCGTTATCCAGAGTAACACCATGTTTGTTTTTTCCTCTATATAAATAGAGGGTTCTACGTAGAGGTTTACCACTACACCTCACCTATATAAATATCACTGTATAATTTCTCTTAAAATCATGTTTGTTTGACCACTATCTTTTTTTTTTCGAAAGAAAAAGGTTATATTAAGAAAGGAAAAAGTCCAGAACCAATTACAAAGGAAAAAAGCCTTGATTACATGTGTAAAACAGTTTCCCAGAATTGCAGAACTTGACTACTATCAACAAATTTAAAAGTGTCTAGTTCACAGCTCCACAGAAGAATAGTTTGTTTCGTGAGAAGTATCAATTCGTACACAGACTTATGCCTCCCTCCAAAAAACTACACTACCCGCTCCTTCCAAATGTTCCAAAGAAGAGCATAGTGCAAGATATTCCATACCTTTTTGCATCACTCGATAGGACGTTCCACTTCCAAGCTTCCAAAAGCTTCAATATAGTACCCAGTGGGGCCATGAAATGTGAAAAGCTTTTATAAAGTAGTCCCAAACCTCAAAAGAAGTTTTGCAATGGATGAATAGGTGGTGGTGGATTCATCTACATCATTGCACATTGACAATAGCAGCATCGGTTATGACCCTTCTATGTCTTAACATATCTCTTGTAGGAAGAGAATTGTTGAACGCAGCCCACAACATGAAACTAACTTTAGCTGGTATGCCTTTTATCCATAGAAACTCACTGAAGGCACAATCCTCTTCGTTCCCTGCCATTGCATTATAGCAATTCTTTGTTGTAAAAGTTCTCCAGAATATTGACTTCATCTTCTCCTTCTGTTAAGTTAGGAATCTGCCCCAGATCTCTTGTCATCAAATCCCATTCCAGTTTTTCATTTGCGTTAAGAGGAGACACAAACTCACCATACCATCTTCCTTCTTTGATCATGTCAGCAATAGAGGCTTGCTTATTTGAACATGCTGCAAAAACAACTGGAAACAAATCTTTCAAACAGCCATTAGTTAGCCATTTGTCAAACCAAAACCTAACACCTTTACCATTCCTGAGCTTGAAGCTTGTTAAGTTCTGAATTTCTGGAACCATTCTAGAAACATTTTTCCATAAACTTCTACATTGTGAAGTATTATCAATTGTTGGCAGAATAAATTCTTCTTTAGTTTTCATCTTTTGCTGCATAATTCTTCTCCAGAGTGCTTTTTTCTGAGTTGAATATCTCCAAACCCATTTAATCAAAAGAGCTTTATTAGTTACCCTAAGGCTTCTAACACCCAACCCACCACGCTGCTTTGACTTACATATTTTAGGCCATCCTACCCACACCATCTTTCTCTTTTCCTGAGAAGAACCCCATAAGAAGTTCCTCATAATTGTCACCATCTTCTTTTCTACACAGACTGGAAGATTGAAAATAAAAAGATAATAAATTGGCAGACTTGAAAGGCAGTGTTTTATGAGAACTAATCTACCTGCCTTATTCAAGTATCTCCTCTTCCAAGTAGACAGCTTTTGCTCCATTCTCTCCAAGACAGAATCCCAAATAGAAATACATCTGAGCTAGCAGCAATTGGCAATTTTCGCTCCACTATCTAATAACTCTATATTGGGTAGCCAATTTTATATGTTTCTCATTTTACCCTTATATAATTCAAAAAATTCATGAAGATTCATTACAATCAAAGATATTCAAAAAAAAAAAAATTATTAGAAAAATACAAACCAAAGATGTTCACTTTTTCTGAAACGAGACGAAAGTATCACTTTTTCTGAAAAAGGGCAAAAATATCACTTTTTTCTGAAACAAAGCGAAAATATCACTTTTTCTGAAATGGAGCAAAAATATCACTTTTTCTGAAACGGGCGAAAGTATCACTTTTTCTGAAACGGGGCAAAAAATCACTTTTTCTGAAACGGGGAAAAAAAAATCAATTTTTTCTGAAACGGGGCAAAAATATCAGTTTTTCCAAGCGGGCAAAAATATCACTTTTCAGAAACGGTCACGAAAGATCACTTTTTTAAAAGAGGCAAAATTTATATTTTAAAATAAGGAATTATTGTTGGACATTATAAGTTTGTTCGAGGATATATTAGTCATTTGAAGCTTTAATAAAGATAGAGGCTCAAAGATAGCACCTAATTGGTGCTATTTGATTTTCTCTATATAGATAGAGATTTGCCTCTATCTATGTAGAAGTAGCGGAAAAAACAAACACCAATATAAATAGGACCCACCACTACATAGAGACTAATAGAGGAAAAAACAAACATATTGTAAGTTTTGTACCAAGCTCTTTCTTCCGTCGAATGGAGTGTGTCGGTTTTAAAAGAAAAAAAGCAAGATAGTATTATTTTTTTTCCTGGGCAGTTAAACCATCAAAGAAAGGCCTATTCAATATGTGCCCCACCCATTGTAAATAGCAAAGGTTTGGGTAACTCAAAAGCTAGCCCAGGGGTGTTCTTGCGAAAGTTTATTTTAACAAATCTATTGACTAAGTTTGCACTGAGGTATCTGTAAAGACTAGTTCCTAGTTTTTTGTTAGTTGGTTTTCAGGTAGCTACCCGGGATACAATCATCATGAAAAGTAAAGAAATTAACGGAAACAAAAGAAAGGAAAGAGATCACACACCAAGTACAACTCTGGTCCGGTACAAGAAAATTAAAAAAGAAAAGGAAACGGACAGGTTCACAAGCAAACTAGTCCTATCAAGCCTCTTCATCACTAGACGTGATCACCACTACATCAATTTCCTTTGGATCTGGATTAGGTTCAAAAACTTGTCCACCATCCCCAAATGCATCATGTCCTTTCCCATCAACCGGTGTGTGGCTTTCATCATCGGCAACATGAGCAGATTGAGAGTCAGGAAACTCTTGAGAGGAATCAGAAGCCATTGGCCCAAAAGCAACATCAGTCACAACATCGAGGGGTTGAGGAATAAGCACCTCCTGAGCATGGTCATCTGGGTAGTAATCATTATCATCATCATCCGAAAAATAACCATACAGCTGATGAACATCATGGAGAGCATTCAAATAAGCGGCATGAGCAGGGTCTCGGTCTGGTGGATGAACATTAAGTGTGGCAGGGTTATTGAGATAAAAATGCTCTCTATCAGTGAGGAAGTCCTCTCTCATCTGATTAGTTACAAGAACACCATGAATATATCGGCTCATTTTAACAAAGGAAAAAAGATAGACCACAGGAAAAGAGATAGAGGGGTAAATCAAGTGAGGGAGAGCATTTATAGGAGGTGGGGATACAAGATTTCTATGCGTTATGGGAAGGAACTGTTCCATGAAATATTGGATGCTACAATGCTTATCTCAGCCAAAAACACGATGTTTTTTTCTTCAAACCATGGCAGATGCTCCGGCAATCATGATTCTAAAAGCCTTACATTGTTTTTTCTAGTCACAGTCATAAAAAGACGATTCTCACCTTCTCGCCTTATCAATTTTCGAAGCACAGGGAGGTTCAGCTGGTTGGAGTGATTATCCCGGACGTCAACATTTGTCTGGCTTGTGGTGTCAGTATACGAACCATGTTGCCATCTCGGGGCAGGGCCATCTTTTGCTACATGTGGGTCTCTGGTGATAGAAGCTAGTCTCTGTAGAACCTTAACACCCATAACCTACTCTCAAATACCAATTCTCAAAACCATTTGGGTTTCCAATGCTCGAATAAAAATCTCTAAGGATGTATGGTCTTTTCAACCATCCTGTGCAAGTAGCCACCTAAAAACCAAGAGGAATCGTCACCGAAATCCAAAGGTTTTGGTTTTCCAACCGAGTCAGCCAACGTTAGATTCAACCTAAATAGAAGGACAAACGAGTCTGTCCGTGTGTATTTCTTAAGTTTTGAAAATTTTTTTACCAAGTTTGCCCTCCAACAAAGTTAATAGCCAACCATAGTTAGGTTTTATATTTGGGTTAGGAGAAGTGGGTGGATTTGAGAAACGGATTGGAAAGGGATTTGGCTGATTCGAGTGATTCTCATGATGAGAGAAGATGGTGAAGAAATGGGTTGTAGACGAAAAAGTTTCGTTGATTATTAAGTGGCGAAATTAGAGAAGGAAATGGATCCGGTAGTCGATGTTTATGAATTCATGGGAAGAGTTTGAAGAGAAGGGTTGAATCTTCTGATTTTGATCTCAGAATCGAGGTTTGAGAGATGAATTTGATGAGGAGAAGAAGTTCTGTGAATTTAGTTAGGGTTTTGCAGAATCTAGGACTTGAGCATCGAGAAGAAATCAACAATGGTGTGTGTCAGTGAAGAACAGATTCAGGAAGAATTGTTTGAGGTTTTTTTAAAGGGTTTTGACTTATTTGATAACCCAATGAATGACAGAAGCTAACTTCTCATTATTAGAATTGTGCAAAGGTTTGAAGTTGTTGCTGCCATTAAATTGATGTTGGGATCCTAGTCGGTACCCTAATGACGGTCGTGTTGTTGGTAACGTGTTTCAGCTTATTACGGGTTATCTTCTTTTGTTGGTGATTCTGAAGGCTACTTTGATACTTCTTGCCTAACTGATCTTCGTGGGTTAATAATACTTGATATCTACAATGGGAATTGTGTTTGTGACCTGATTTCAAGGCTTATACATCATCCTGATTTTCAATTTATTTTGAGTCATTGATTCTTATGTGTATAAATGAGGATGACATTAGTAGTATCAGTAACCTGTTTGTTCAACTGTCTGGTAGATATAGACTTTTGCTAATTTTGATTACATGGGTATATGCAACTGAGAAGGTACAAGGATGGTTTGGAAAAAATGCTGATAATGTTGTGAGGAGTCTAAAGGATGGTGTATGTTTTCCTCTTCATTTTGCTTCTACTTGTTCCGTATTCGATTCAGGAAAGAGGATTGATGAATCAATTTTAATGGATAATTATAATGGTAAATCCGTTTATGAGCTTGTTTTGAAAAACCCTTGCCGATTAGATATGTTTTTCGAAAACACATTTTTGTTAGTGTGTGATAATATTGATGACAATGGTGTCAGTCACAAGAGGTTTGTTGAAAGACCTGAGAAGACTTATCCACAGAATGATAAATTACCTCATCATGGCCTCATAAAGTGGGAGGTACGAGAGTTGTTGGATACTGTGTTGGCCGTCTACTTTGGGGGTTGAGTCAATGTCCGGTGATATAGCCCACCATCTTTTACCTATTGGAAAAGATGTTCCCCGCATTGATTCTTATAAGGTTATAATTAATGAGCATGAAGGTGTCAGTGCTGCAAATTCCTTGAGGGAGTTTATATTTTTCTATTACAATTCTCCATTCCCACAGTGGTTAGTTCTCATTCTTATCTCCGGGAAATAGTCTCTTGTCAGCACTCTCATTTTCTCATATATGAAGCAATTGAGAGATTGGTCGTTCTTGGGGTATTACTGGAGAAGCATGCCTGTAAAGAAACAACTACAAAAATGCCGAACAAAGATTCATTTCAATTGAATTTCGTTGTGGATGTTGCAGTGCCTGCGGAGAGACCATCCAGTATACATGAAAGTGGGAAGGCAAATACATTCTTTAATAATTTGGACTCATCCATATATAACAAGACATTGCCTGATATCTTTGCAGCTTTTGGTAATGTTCTCTCTTGCAAGGTGGCTACTGATAATAATATTTTAAAATCCAAAGAATATGGCTTAGTGCAATTTGGAAAGGATGAATCTATGCACACTGCCATTGATGACAAGCAAGTTTATGTGGACTTTGAGTGCAAGGTCCTATTTACGGTGGGTATAACAGATAATCCATCTGAAGTTTACTATAATGATCTTTACATACTGGATACCGAGACTCTAGTATGGAGATATGTTAGAACATATGGAATCCCATCGTCAGTTCGAGATACTGGTGCCATATAATTTGAAGATGTGTGCATAGTTTTTCAGTCGGTCCTAAAAATATATTGGGTACCTCTTTTACATGGTCGCATAATATAAACTGGTATTGATTCAACAACGTCACATAATATAAATTGGGTATCATTTTCTATACGGTCGCATAATATAAATTGGATATCCTTTCAACATCTTGCATAACTGTAAATAGACCAAATATGTACATTTCAAAAAGAATATGTAGGTTTGCCCTATCCTAAATGTTGTTCACCTTTGAACCTGCAACTCTCATTTGTACGCACTGGATGCTAAAATATCTCGAGTAAAAGTATCGTAGGGTGTACGCTTGTCCAAATCCAATGGAGGGATAAAATGGTGAATACCTTTCTATCGTGGATGAACAAAAGAACCATCACGTATGACATTGTTTTTAATGCAAAGAAAAAAAATATTCATGAACTAGTTAAACTGGAATGCATTTTGTTTATCCTCCCCAACTACTTTATCTATAAGAGGTTCTTATATGTATTTCTGATGTTGATCACTTGAAAAGTTGTTTGATGTAAAGTAAATGTTGATTCCTTATCTATTTATTAATTTTTCAAACTTGCTTCTTCAGAACTTTGTGAGCTTAGGCCGTCTCGGATGGATATATTGCTTGCGGTTCGAAACAAATGAGGTATTCTTTGCTCTTTTCAAATTTGATTGCATTTTCACACTCTCACTTTTAACCAAAAAAGTGCTGCATACACGTGTCGAATTGGTGGAGAGGCTTTTAATTCTTTCTTTGTTTTCATAGATTTATTATTACTATAGATCACTCCCTATGCCAATCACTTCTCATCAGTTTGGTTCTATTGATCCCATTTCTGGACAAGTGTCCAGCGACGACAATGGACAGTTTGTTTCAAGTGTTTGTTGGAGAAGGAAATCAAATATGTTCATATCTCTCTGCAGCAATTTTTACAGATCAGAGCCAAGGAAGAACCCATCCAGAAACACCTCTGCTGCAAGTTGGTTAGTTTCTCAGCCTTGTCTTTTTCCTTTGTTAATAATTCAACAATGTACTGTTCTTGACTGGGTGATTGCATTGTATGAACCAAAAGAAGCTTGAGATACTGAGAGCCAGCCCATGGAAAACAAAAAGTACAGCAAGGACAAGCCATGTGACCGTTGAATGGGCACAAATGTATATGATGCTGCATAGTAGTACAAATTTACAGATAGTATTATTTTTATTCGATTTCTAAATAAAGGACAAACACAAGTTTAGGGTTTGAAGACCCCAATTTCGCTTTTAAAACCGTGATAGACATTTTAACTACAATGTCACCAACCATGATGCTAAGCCATCCCAACCATCCATAATATGAACCCCGAATCTATGGATTGTCACCAGAGATTGAGTAATGGGATTTGCAAGTAGTTGCATAAAATATAAGCAAGATTTTCCAACAACCCCAGGTGTCGATATGTGTATTAAGAAATTTAGAAATTCAAAATTAAAATTAGTAAAGAAATATGGAAAATATCTCAGGCTTTGAAATGAAGAGAGAAGTCAAGAAAATTGCCCCAAAAAAATCTCTTCTTGCAATTCCATCCCACTTAGAAGTAAAATCATAGCGGTTGCTAATCTAAAACAAAAAACATTCATTCTTTGATTCTTTAAACAATTCTTAACAACAATGTGTCAATGTGCTCCCCTTCCCAACAAAAAGTATCCCCTTTTCTTTTTACATCCAAAAAAGTGAAAACCCCTCCTTTTGTCTAACAAAAGTATCCCTTTTTTCTTCCTAAACCCCCGTTAAAATTCCAGCTCTTCTCATCAAAATAGCTTTTCTTGCCCCATCCATGATACTTAGTAAATACGCACACATAATTGTTAACCATGATTAGACTACTAATTTACACTAAAAAGGTGAACAAATAAATCAAAAGAGTAATCAATCTAGTAATTAGTATACTTTTCTTAATCAATCAATAAACTAACCATCATCATCATGTTTCTTCGAGAAAGATCTAGTAAACATCAAACATAATTAAGGAATCCAACACCAGTTAGCTCCTCCCACTGAATAGCTATTATTTTACCGTATTTTGTGTCACCCCACCACCACCACCACCTCCTCCTCTTGCTCCATCTCCTTTGAACAATCAAAACCAAACCCATCAAGATAAAAACACACTAAAAAATCAAATGATACAATCAACGAAGAGAAATGAAAATGTACACAGTGAATCTTTTTAGAGATTCCATTAGGATAATAAGTGTAAGTCATATAACACTTGTTCAAATAAATCGACAGTAAATTGAACTCCCACACTCAACTTGTGATTTCGAACAACGATTGACATTCACTACAATCATTATTACTCGGATCACCTTCACACTTTAAAGGAATAGAAAGGGAGAATCGAAGAACAACGGGTATGGGTTTTAACTAAGGTTAAGTTAACCCTTTAAAGGACATTTTAGTCATTTCATCACGGATCACTTCTAACTCGGCCACCGTATTTGACTCATCCAGTCAAAATTGGTTGGTCGATACCTTGTATGTGTATAAGGTTTGACTAATACCTTAGGATTTCTCTGAGGATAGCCCAAAAATCAACACGCCACCCCTAACCAAACCAGTCATTTCAACCCAAGTCTACTGTTGTCAAGTACAAGCTCCTCGTGATTGTAAAAAAGATAAAGTGAGGAACCAACTCAGCCCCAGAGAGACACATCAACTATTTCTCAGACAAAGAACCAATAAAACACAAGGTAACCATAACCCAGAAACAAACCCAAAATCAGAAGGTAACCATTACCCAAAAACAAGCTCACTGTGTTTCTCAATTACCGGAATATCAAAGTTTAGGGATAAATCTCTCAGAAGTATTTCCCAAAATCAAAATAAGAAAGAGTGGTGGGTGTTTTTGTGGATGCTTGGTATGATGAGTAAGCAGTAGTGAGGAAATGAATATGCTAACAAACCAAATGGAAGAAGCGACTTAATTTACCAGATGATGAATCAGAGGTGGTGATTATGAATAAGGCGATCCTAGCAAAGGATGAAATAGATTGGAATTTGATGATGCTCAGTAGAATTTGTGTGAACAGGATCATATTGCAGTGGGAGTACATCAATTTCGTCAGAGCAAATTGGAGATTAACTAGATCAGTGATGATATCCCCCTTCAAACACAAGGTTTACAAAAATGTTTTCATACTCAAATGCAAAAATGAGTCTGATTTCCATAAAATCAAAGAATTCAAACCATGGTATTTCAAGGGAGACCTAGTTGTAATAGATGAGATACCGAAACCTGAATACTGCGGATGGAAGCATGGATTTGGAACATGAATTATTCTGGCTAAAAGCAATTGAGGTACCAATAGCATATACTTCTGAAGAGGCTTTGAAAAAAGTGGTAAAAAATGCAGGTGTATACCAGAAACATGATATCCTAGCTGGTACTAATATGCTAGAAAAGGATGTTATGATCCAAGTCAGGGTGGAGGTGAAGAAGAAGGTGAAGTACATGATGGTAGGCTGGCGATGAACAGGGGGAGAAAACAATTATTAACTTTGAGGATGTTGCTACGCCACCAAACCTTTGCACAAAATGTAACATTATGGACCACCCTGAGTTGCAATGTGAAGGCAACAGACAATGGATCAACCCAAATCTACACAATAAAAAAGATGGGAGTGAGGGATTTAGCTCAAGAACCATAATGAGCAAGGAAGATTGTGTGCCTGTAGAGAAGGAAAAAACAGAACTTTTCTTTACGGGAAGGAGGAAAGATCACACAGAAGGAGAAAAAGTGGAGAATGAAACATGGAAACAGAATGGGAAGAATAACAAACATTGTGGGGGAGGAGGAAAAAAAGGATTGGCAGTGGAGAGTAATAGCATAGATGAAATGGTTTTAGGGGAGGAGCAAGGAACTGAAATAATTGAAGCAACTCTTAAAGGCAAAAAAATTTGTATGGAGAATGACAAGGAGGAACTGCTGTCAGGACCAAAATGGGATCTGATGAAGATACAAAGAGGGATAGAAATAAAAGAAAGACAAACATCAACTCAGCAGGATAAAGCAATATAAAGCAATTTCAGAAACAGTAATTTCAACCCGACAGAACCAACTATTAAGGAAATTCAGAACCAAAACCTTGCAGTAACAAACCAACAAGAAAAAATGATTTCAGCAGCTCAAAACCCACACAAAGTCATTAGATCAAACAAGAAAAAGACTGTCCCAATTAAACAGAGAGCTAGAGCTGTTAATGAAACAAGTCATGTTTCTCCTCTAGCAAAGAGGAAGCTCAACATAAGTGAAGAAGAGGGAATGGTTGAAGGTAATAAGAAGACAATGTCTGGAAAGCATGATGGTGGGGGAGAACTGCTACATGATGGGTCTGAGTTCCAAATGGGAATGGGAGATACTGGAAAATACACCAAGAAAACCAAACATTCAGATAAAACAACCAAAACCAAAATAGATTCAACAGAGAAGAACTCTAAAGTCACCAGACAGCACTCAGATCAGCATGATGGACCGGCTCATGAGGATGCATCTATGGGGATACATGACACTATGCAGACAAACCTGGATACGCACTCCACCCTTGGACACCAGGTACACCACAACTTCAACAATTTTTCCCACATCAATATAGTAGGCTTATTATACTGCAAAGTTAGAAAGTCTAAAACAAGTTCATGCATGTGTATATGGGCTGATTTGATTGAAACATTTAAATTCCATATTTTCAATAATCATTATATGCACCATGCTGGAAATGTTAGAATTATTTCCTGGAATTGCCAAGGAATCGGTAACCCACTTACCCAGAACTATCTCATGGACATGATAAAAGAGAAAAACCCAGATATCTTATTTTTGTGTGAAACCAAGAATATCAGAAATGTTGTGAACCCAATAATTACAAAGTTAGGTTATAAAAATTGTTTCATGGTTGATCCAATTGGTGTAGCCGGGGGACTAGTGGTGGCATGGAAAATAGGTACAAACCTGAGGGTAGGAAGGTTTTCCAAAAATCTAATAAACTGCCACATTAAAGATATGGTGAATGGCACTGAAAGCATATTGTCTTGTGTGTATGGGCCGTCGGAATGGAATGAGAAGTATAAATTTTGGAACTTTATGGTGCAAATGGCTGTGTCAGCAAAACAAGAGTGGTTAATTTTAGGGGATCTAAACCTCACCTTGAAAGAGCAAGACAAAAAAGGTATAGGAATCTTCAACAAGGCTGAAGCAGACAAGATATTATACTGCCTGGAGTCGGCAGATATGTATGACCTGGGCTTTGTAGGATATCCCTATACATGGAACAATAGAAGACAAGATGTGGCACTAACAGAAGCGAGGTTGGATAGGGCACTGGCAAATGGAAACTGGTGGGGGGGAAATGGCGAGGCAACTGTCACTCACCTGATGGGGGTAGGATCTGACCATATTCCAATAATGATCAACTCCAAACATGGAAACAAAGCCGGAAGCAAACCTTTCAGGGTAATGGGTACTTGGTTGAAGGAACCAGATTGTAAGAAACTAATTAAGGAGAACTGGAAGAAAAAGGTTAAAGGAAGCAAAGCACATAGGCTAGTTCAGAAACTTAAAAGTACCAAACAGGAGATATACAGATGGAACAAAAACTCTTTTGGCGACATAAATAAGAATTTGATGAGAGCTAAAAATAGGCTGTTGCAGACTAGTTCTAATTTAAGCCTTAGAGATAGGAGCAATAGGACTAGAGAGTGTGAGAAGGAGGTGGATTACTGGTATAAGGTGGTGGAAAGTTTCTGGAGATAAGAGCTGCGAGAAAGAGGTTAAGTTAGGAGATAGGAACACGACCTATTTTCATAGGAAAGCCGTTAACAGGTATAGGAGAAATAGGATTGAAGCTATAAAAGATGGATCCGGGAAGTGGGTGGAAGGTACTGAGAAGGTTGCTGAGATTATTACGGGGCATTTCCAAAAAGTCGCTACAACATCTAGTCCGGATACTGACAATTGTTACCTAGATGATATAAAACCCATAATATCGACTATGGATAATGAACAGTTGACTGAAATCCCTAATATGGAAGAAATTAGGAGTGTGGTGTTCTCTATGGAGCCAGACAAAGCTCCGGGACCAGACGGTTTCACCCCTAGATTCTTCCAGATGAATTGGGAAGTGGTGAATCAAGAAATCTTTAACTTGGTAGAGAGTTTTTTCACTACAGGCCTCATTTTGAGAGAAATTAACACCACGTTCATCACCCTAATACCCAAGATCGAGTACCCACACTACAAGAAAATTTGCTTTTAGTGGCAAAATATTGTGTCATGAAAATCAATTTCTTCGTTGCAAAAAGAATTTAGCGGCGCAAAAAAATTCATCACCTATAGCGAGTCGTTGAAAGTGTTCTGTGACGTCCTTAAGAAATTGTCACCGAATTTTTTAATTAGCTTACATAAGTCTTTTTGCCACCAAAACTATCTTTTCGTGAGCAAATAAAATTGACACTGTTCACTAATTTTGTGATGAAGAATTTTGTCACTCAAGGTATTTTTTGGTGAGGAAAATATTTTATCACTTAAAATAGCTTTAGCAGCGAAATTTGTTCGTCTCGAAACACATTTTTTGTAAGGAAAAGAATTCGTCACATAAAATAGTTTTAGCCACAAATTCGTTCGTCTCAAGATATTCTTATAGTGAAGAAACAAATTCGTTACCTAAATAGTTTTAGCCGCGAAATCTTTTCATCTCAAAAAATAATAGTTTAGCAGCGAACTAGTTTGGTCACAAAATAAAAAAATCAATAACAAAATTTAGTCGTCTCTAAAAGTGTTTCCATGTCTCCAAAAACAACTTTTCCGGCGAATATAGTCGTCTCCAAAACAATTTTCTCAACATGCCAAACTCGTCACCAAATTTTCTTTGGTGACTAGCCTATATTATCACTGATGGTTCCAAAGAGATTTGTTACACAAAAAATAAATATAAACAAATAAGCATTTAAATAAAAAATAAAAAAATATTAATAGTATACAAATTACCCATTAAAATAAATTTAACCAAGATCCAAACTAACAACAATCTGATAAATAAACAACCTACTAGCGAAAAAATAAATAATACTATACTAAAACATTAATGTGACTTGTGGTGCAGCATTCAACTTTCAGTTCAACTTTTTTAGCCTGAGATTACGTATCATCGTAATCTGCATGTTTCTTAATACCTTTTCGCTATCTTCTTTCAACTTTCTGATAACCTCATTCTGGGCACATATTTGCTCATCCTGAGCTTGAATTCTATCAGCCTATGCTTGTACCATCGCATGAATTCCTTCGTTGTTAGAAACATTGGTATTTTCGCAGTCCAGCTTTCCTTCTAATTCGGAGAATTGAATAGACAGCTTCCCTTTGTTTGCAGCAATCAATGCATCCAGCTTAAGCCCTCGTGTCGAGCCCCGCACGTTCCTTGATGTGGATTTGTGCCTACAAAGATGAAAAAGAACAGTTTTGTGGGAAGGTAATAAAGATAATGTGAATACTACAAAAGTGGTACCTTACACAGATTTCACAACAACGCATATTATACAAATGTGGGAGCAGTAAGCACTAAAGAGATGAACAAGATGGAGATTAATTTGTTGTTCAACTTAGTTTTCAGAGTCCAAGTAACTTAAAGAACTTTCAAACACTACTGCTTGCAGTTAGAGAAGGAAGGGGCCAAATAAGCTACCAACATTTTGTGAGCGTTGCATAGTTAACCCAGCTAAAAAATTTATACATTGCAGACCTAAATTATGTTTTATGATAGTTGCTGACTTAAAAGTGCTTAATGCTACTTTTAACTATTAAAGTAAGAACGTTACCAACTCAATTAAATAACGCCAAGTCTCAGCTGGCACATAGATATGTGAAGTTAATCAAGCTCCATAAATAAATCTAAAAAGATTTGTTAGCCGACACACAGAAATGTAAAGGAAGTACAACAAAGACCCATTTATTAGTTTTCCTTAAATGACAAAAGATTTGGTTAGGCAATTTTTCAAAAAATCTGTGTGTGGGCAACCCGCTTTGTATTAGCTGCAGTAGAAATGTTGAAAAAGGATTCAAAAAAAAACTATCAATCTAACTGTGCTGGTGAATGAAGTAAGAGTCCAAAAAGAAGAGAAAAGGGAAAAGTAATAGGTACCCTCATAAGATGATGTTGCTGGAACTGGTTGTTCATTGTTGTTAGCCATTTTTCTCCTGGGCAATGAAACAACACCATGATTAAAAGAACAGCTAAGAAACCAATGAACAAAATGTTACTACCAGGAATTCATGTTCGGGTAGGTCAAAAAAAAAAAAAAACAATGAACAAAATGTTACCCCATAAATAATTTTTTAATGGACCAAACCTTTCATAAATATGGATTATTGCAGTGTTGAACAGTCAAACGGCCAGTCATAAACAAGGGTGTCGAAAAAAATTAAACGACAGGACATAGTTATCACCCTACAAATACTTATGGCTCATACATTGAATCAAAAATATTTAATGCGTCATTTAAATGTATACATTTCTGGAGGAATTGCCTAATGTTTAGTGTATATCTTATAATATAGAATGTATATAATTGACCAAATTGGTATTACCAAGAGTAAACAACAACACCAACTTAACAGATTCAAACAACTTACGCATGGAGGAAAAAAGTAAAGATTACTAAGTCAATTTACATTAAGAAGTGGTGACAATTTGATTGCATTATTGTACTCAATTATCGAGCAAAAATAAATAAATTAGGGTACTTAACTACTGACTACCAAACTAAACGTGAAATAGAAGAGGGATACTTTTAGGTCAATTTACATTAACAAAAAGAGAAATAAGCTAGCACAGTGGATATTATTATTATTTGCTTATTCGTTGAGACAATTGATCAAACAATTAACTTACTGACTACTAAAGGAAAAAAAAAGTACAGAAATGCAGCTTGTTCAGAGATACAAATTGATCAAACACTTTCAAAAAAATTAAGAAAAACAACTTTAGGTTCAATAAAACAATTCATCAAACAATTACCCTACTGAAATTAGTGAAAGTTGATTGAAACAACTTTGTGTTCAATAGCACAAATCATCAAACACTAAACCTACATACATTCATAAAATAGAGTATACTACTTATAGAGATTGAGCACTGCAGTGATCAATTGAGTTTTTAACTTGGGTAAAGGAATACAATTAAACAAAGAATACAAAGGGAACTCAAAGTCGCAGAACAAACCTTAAGTTAGAGTCTGAAAGTACTTGAAGTTTGGATAACCAAGGGATAGAATCAGCCTGGAGAACAAAGAATTACAAAATCAATGCTTTGCATATACATATGAAATCGAAAGTAATGTGATATCTAGAGAGAAAATACCTTCTATCAGTATTTGTGAGCAAAACTTGATAACTTTGGGGCTTTATTTATAGGAGAGAAAATGGAAGATCAAGCGGGAAAAGATCCCGCCCAGCATTTTTTTCCAATCTCTTAGTTAATGTCTTGAGTTATTTGGGTGTTAACCAATCTCTTTATACTAATAGTCATTCTGATTTCCACTGTTGGCTCCAAGACTGGTTCCGCAGAGGTAGGCTAGATAGACTAGGAGGCATAGATTGGGCATGTTTCATTCTAGCAATCACTTGTTGGCAAATTTGAAGACCGTGATGTGACCGGTCTTTAGAAAAATTAAACCTAACCCACAAAAAACAGGGAACAACATAACCATTATGGTAAACAGTACTAGAAGAAGTAGGAGAGTCGATAGTCAGAATTCGGAGATCCAAATAATTGATAATGCTATCTCCATAGATACTAACTTATTAGCTGTTAAAATTAATATAGCTTTGAGAGTCGGTAACAACTCTGGAGGGTGGAATAGCACTAATGATTTCTGATCATGCGGAATAGGATATCCGAAGCAAGATGCGAAGCTTTGAGGCAGAGTGCAGAGGAAGAGCTAGAGGATGAAGCGGCTTCCATGACAATCCAATGGGCACATCAGTTAAACCATCCGTAGTTGAGGGGAATGTGACAAGTGTGAAAGTCCTTGAAGCCAGTTAAGATCCGCGTAGGAATGGCAGAAAGATTTTCAAAACTCGCATGCGATGCATTGAACAAGAACTTTATATTATGTATTAGGAGTCTAAAGGAACTTAGTCTGGTTCCGAAATCAAAACTTCATAGCGGAAAATTAGCAGATATGTGTCTTGAGCAAAAACTGTTTAAAAATAAAGGAAAGAACCCTCGCATTAACTCTTTACTGCTGGTGAGGTTACTCCAAGGAGTTGAAACTTCAAACTAGGGTGTGTATCTCCAGGGTTGATCCTGGTTTATTTATTAAAAAAAAAAAAAGGGTAACTCAAAAGCAAGATGCCCAATAACAATAGAACCTAACAATAAATGAGATGCCATGTCATGTTTCAACCTCACTAGAAAGGAGTGGGGACTCCAAACCAGAAAGTTTTTCTTTATACCAAAAGCGGAAAGAAGACCGACTGTTTAAGTTGAGTACTCAGAAGAATGCGTCTGTATGGCGGATTGCAGGTGTTAACATGAGATTGTTCTTCAAGAGGGAACTAAACCCTGCAGAGAGGATTGATTTTCTAGAAATAAGGCATGACACAAGAGTCGTAATCTTGACTAATGGGGGTGGAAGATTCATCTCGGGTAATTTTTCTCATATGATTGTTACGGGCGTTTAACTGGGACTTGGATCGACTGATTTCTCAAACAATTGTAAACAAGTCCTCCTAAAGTTAAGTTTTATGTTGGGCTGCGTTGCACAAGTCTATTCCAACTAGGACAATGCTGCGTAATCGAGGAGTGGAGATTCAATCAACTAGTTGCGTTCTTTGTAACTCGGCTGATGAAGACTTGGATCATCTTTTCTTGCACTGTAGTTGGTCTGCATCTTTGTGGAACTATTTCATTCATTCTTTTAAGGTAATTTGGTCTATGCCTGGTACTTTCAATCAACTTCTTCTTAGCTGGAAGATACCAATGATGGGAAAAAACAAGCCTTCATTTATGCGATCATCCTTTATGCTCTTTTTTGGGAAAGGGGTGTCGAAATGAAAGGGTCAAGTTAATCCTTTTTTTAATAAATACTTTTATTTTTAGTTATAGGTCTAGTGGTAAAATCTTACTCCCTCCGTTCTTAAGTAATAGGCTGGTTTCTTGTACTCCATTCTTAAATAACAGGCTGGTTTCATGTACAAATTACACATGAAACCAGCCTATTATTTAAGAACGGAGGGAGTATGACTTTTATTTATCCCTAAAATTATTCGAACCCGTTGTAGATTGGTATTAAAATATGTGTCGGGGTGTGTTTTCAGTAAAGAATAGATCTTCAGATTTTTGAAAAATTCTTTTTGGCCTCGTCGGCGTTGCACTTTGGGACTGCTTGGTCGCCTTGGCACCCCACCTCCGCAGCCGCCGAAGATATACCTAAATTTAACAAAGTAACCTTGAGGAGTTCTAGCTCTACAGGAGAATGCACATTTTAATACCGAGCAAATAGGCTTGTGCAAGAATTTTAAGGTCACCGAGTGAATTTCCGGAGCTGCTAACAAATTTCAGTGGAGTTATAAATTTCGAGTCGGGATGCAAATGGAAAAAAGCATTATTCTTCCAAATGGAAGGAAAGGAATTCTAGGATTCATGGAGGAAGAATGAAAACCATTGAGGAGGTTAAAAGGAGCATTAAGGAAACTATTTGCTTGTGGAGTTCTGGTACTGACACTTTTGAAAACTTATCAGTCAATCAAGTGTTATTTCAATGGGAAACTATTGTTGGTTTGTAAATGTAGGTGTAAATAATCCACAGGGACAGGTGGGACGATCCTAAGCCATGGCGTACCGAAGAAAGTATGCATCTAGAGTACCGGATCACCTGTTGGGCGCAAGAAAATAGGAGCAGAGACAAATCGACGAAAAGGGGGAAAGTTATGATGCGATGGGCATCGGGCGCCTGAGCAATAAATGCGCCGACAGAGTTGGTAAGAAGATAAGAAGACTCGGCCAAGGATCCAAAGGAAGACATCGATCATCCCTACCAAGTGGGCGACATCGGGTGACGAGATAACAAGAGGGACATCACCCTATTGACGTCCCGAATTCGAACGAATAAGAGCATCGGCCGAGGCATCGACTGATCACCCGAGAGGAACATCGAGGAAGCTACGCCAAAATGCCTAACATCATAGTACCAATGTATCATCTTATAACTATAAATAGAGACCATGTAGAGAGGAGGAACTTAAGTAAGAAGTGAGGAAAGAGAGCGTACTCATAGCATTGAGAGAGAAACACCCGCCTTGTAACCTTGAATTGAGTAATAAGATCATCCTTTAACCCCCGTGGACGTAGGTAATCATGCCGAACCACGTATATCTCGTGTTCTACTACTTCCTTTGTTTGTTTTGTTTCCTTGCGTTTATGTCTAATTACCTTTGGATGTAGAGGTAGGATTTTCTACATCTACATTCCGGCACCGACTAAGGGGACGTATAACATCTCCGGATACCTTGAAATCGACGCCGAAAGGGGAAAATCCGAGCTCTAAGCCACCTCGTGTGCCGGTTGATGCTAAAGGGAGAAACCCTTTCTGGGTCACTGTCTTTGTTTTCTTAGTAGCGTCTTGTTGAGTTGATAAAAAGTTAGTTTGCGTTCTTGCTTGTTATCTTCGTTCCTTGGCAACATCTTGTCGAGATTGATAAAAGTTTGTTTTACGTTCTTGCTTGTTATCTTCGTTTTCTTAGCAACACCTTGTCGAGTTGATATAAGTTCGTTTGTGTTTCAACTGGTAATCTTCATTTCCCAAGCAAAACAAGTTTTCCGCTTAAGCAAAGTCGTCGAGACCGCTCCGTCACGATAGGCTTGTTTGCTTGAAACGCCTCAGAGAGTCATCGGATAACCCATGAGCTCCCTATAGCATCTTTCGATGTTGGTAGAAGCTGGAAGGGGACCCCATCTCGGCCGACCGTGATCTCAGGCTTCAAACCCCGTTGTAAGAGAGATTTAATGGCTCGGCCGACACCTAGTGAAGATAGTTGATGCTAAACGAAAGACTCTAACCAGCGCAACGTGTAGGTTACTAGGACTATCTCCTAGGGAAAGATATTGCCGCATTCATCTCCTTTTCACATCTGCCTTCATTTTTTAGCAAGGTAAACGAAGCGAATATGGTGGAAACGGGGCTAGCTCGGGAATCGTTGAGTCTAGTTCTTGGAAACCATGGCCGGTGGGATTATAGTGAACGGCCCGAGTCTCACCGTAATCCCTTCTCACGTTAAGAGCCTCACAAAGCACCAGTAAAAAACTATAGGAACCTTGGGTCATCGCACGACGGTCGTTAAGGGTCGTCGTTGCCGCCTATCACCGCCATGAAAGAAATCTTCCGATTCAACGCACGAATGATTAATGATTTCTGCTGGGAATGTTAGGACAAATAGTGATTAATGCATAGGAAGAGTACCGAAAGCGATGTCAAGACAAATTTTCAAAATTTGTCCTTTTGCGGCAAAAACGATTTGACTGCTAAGACCGACGCGCTAGCGTAAAGGGAAGCGTACTATAAAAAATCTTTTCACTCTGACCGAATCGCGGTACTCCACCCTTAACCTTTCGAAAGCGGTAAGTAAGTGCTGGTGTCTACTTTGTTGACGAGGAACAACGGAATAGGCGAGCCGAAACGAGGACGATAGCAAAGGCGATGGCAAGTACCTCCAGGACGAGCAGGATCCTGAGAAACCGAGTCACGGCGGGATCTAGCGGGCAAGAGGGACTCACGGATTCCCAAAGAAGGAGATCGTCGACCTAACGACCGGGGCGAGACTCCTGCGTTGATCAAAGGCATGACTACGGTCGACGAGGAAGTCGATCCGGGGCCGAGATGACGACTTCCCACCCGGAGGTTGAGGATTAACCCGAGTCGATGGGGCCGAGGAACGAGGGCGGCATGGAAGACAGGAGAATCGCATCGGATGAGGAGGAGGAGGAAGTTCAAACGATACACGAGGAACGAAGGAGAGAAAGACAACCTACAGGCACCAAAGAGATTTGGAACAAGAGGCCGAAAGGCTTAGGCAAGTACACTTGGCAGCGGGGAACCCTAATCGAGACGTCCTTCCGTCCGGCTAACCGCCCACAGACCTTCCTATTGTTCCCCGGTGAGTGATCGATCACCCAACGGCTCAGGTTGTCCCTCCTATCGCTCTCACTACGAGACCCCCAACCGCACCCCCTAACACAACGGACACTGGTGAATGGTCACTCTAGTCACGAGAGCACCGACCGATGCTACTCGCCATACCGGCAAGCCAAAGAAGACGGGAGGACCTAATGAGAGAATTGCAAAGAGGAGAAACTTGGCGCTAGAATATGAGAATCACCAACTCCGCAATAGGAGAATCGGGGTCGAGGGGATCATCAAGCCGAGGCGCCTCTAGCAACCACACTCCATCAAGGGACCCACCCACCTCCTTCACCAAGCCGAGGACGTAGCACCCAACCCTAATCGGCCAAGAGAAGGGCCATGGGCCATCCGAGGATTCTTGGCCGACGCGGAAGCAACCAACGAGAGTACGCGCGACCACCAAACAAAAGATCGAACGACTCGAGCGGATGGTTAAGAAACCGACTCGGAGACAACGAGGATGATAAGTTAGCGGTAATCAATGAAGCCCCGAAGACACGTTTACCGTGGAATTGGACCGAACACCATTTCCACCAAAGTGCACGTTGCCAATTTTCCTATCTAGGTTCGATGGCACAAACGCTGGGAACACATCAAGATGTACGGCATGTCCTTACTACAAAGGGAAGAATCACGATGTGGTCATGTGCAAATTTTTCCCGCTAGTCTAGAAGGAGAAGCGAAGAGTTGGTTCTACACCCCGCCCGATAAACTGCATTTGGGAGCTATGCGGCTTTGGTGGAAACCTTTCTCGAGACATACATGCATAACAAAGATAGCTCGGCCGTAGTCGACAAGTTGTTTACCCCCGGCGCGAAGATCGAGGGAGCTGCCATTCCCTAACTGACAGAGATAGAGGAAGTTATGCACTGACATAGGGAAAGCACCTGTCGACCAACCGGATATTCCTACTGCGAGAACCGGGCTAAGAAAGTCGGATCCCATCCGGGTGGCAATGTACACTGAGAGAGCCCAAGACGCTAAGGGAGATCCGGAAGATGCAGGAGCATTATATCGCCTTGGAGGAGATCCAGGAAGGAGCGCAAGATAGGGGAATACAAGAGGCGAGCACCGCAGAAGAGGCTGCCCCGAGAGAAGCCACGAAACGACCATAGAAAAGGCCCGGTGCTCAGCCCCAGAGTGAAAACAAGAAAGTTTGGGTCGAGAGAGGAAAGAAGCCTCGCCACGAGCCAAGATCATATACTCCGCTCAATGCACCGTTGGAGGAAGTGTTCAAGGAGGTTGAAAAGAGGAATGACATCCGTTATCCCAAGACCCGGGGAATCCAATTCGACGGGACAAGGAACCACCCGAGTTACGCCATTATCATCGGTTAAGCGGCCATTCAACCAATGATTGTAGAGAAGTGAAAGACATCGTCCACACTGATCCACGATGGATACCTACGGCATTTCGTCAAAACACCGTCGACACGGCCCCCCCGAGGTCCCAAAAAGATACCAAATAAGAATCAATCGCGGCGCTCGCTCACTTGTAATACCATATCACACTCGGCAACACAAGAATACGATTTAGGGACCAGAGGTATCACCTCGAGGATACACAAGAGGGACAGATCGGCGAGAGAAATCTTTAGCGTGGCCAAGACCCTCCCCATGGAGCCATGGATGATGCAGCCAATTACCTTTTCGCCAAAGATGTCCCATTAAACGGCAAGCACACGGGGATCCCTTAGTAATAACCTTGATGATCGAGGAATGGGGTGTCCGCAGGATACTAATGGACAGCAGTGGTAGTTCAGTCGAGGTTCTGTTCTATGACACTTTCAAGAGGATGGAATTGTCTGATGACATCCTGATCCCGTCGACTTATCGGATTTACGGCTTCAACGGTACGGTGACAGTGCCAAAGGGAGAAGTCACTCTCAGAGTATCGGACGGGGAAGGGTTCCTTGACACATTGACCACCTTTTGCGTAGTCGATGTCGCATCACCATATGGCGATCCTGGGACGACCTTGGATCGCAGGATCAAGGGAGTCGCCTCGGCCTACCATCGAGATTACGCTTTTCCTTCCTATCGCGGAGTAGTAGAGGTGCAAGGCGACCCCCAAGCGGCAAGACAAGTGTGCGAATAGATATCCAATGAATGAGGAAAGACAAATGAGGAAACGCCAAGAAAAGAAGAAGTCTAAGGAAATGGAGAGGCTGGAGAGGAATTGGAAAAGGTAATGTCACAAGCCATCGCCACCTACGAGGCGGGCGAGACAAAGTCTTATAGCAATCACGAGAGCATGAACCGAGTCGGCGAGCCACAGAAAACTTCTCGGCCCTAGAACCAACTCGGCAAGTCAATCTGGGCACCGAGGAGGAGCCGAGATTAGTGAGAATAGGTCACGCTTAACGAACAAATGTCCCAAAGAAGCCTGATAACCTCCTCGAAGGAGCACATGGATGTATTCGCTGGCAAATGCACGACATGGAAGGAATCGACCCGTAAGTTTGCTCTCACACCATCTGCAGATAGACCCCAAGTTCAAGCCGATCAGACAAAAGATGAGAAGAATCGCGCCCGAGCTACAACCGGCGGTGGAGGCTAGGGGTGTGCAACGGTTGGACGGTTGCGGATTAGGGATCACCCGCAACCAAACCGTAAAAGTTGCGGTTTTGGAAAATCTAACCGTGTCCGGTCCAATCACCCGCGGTTTTTCATCCGCGGATCAACGGATGATACGGTCCGGCTCTCTGATCAACCGCGGATTTACTCATGAAAAAAAAAAAAGTAAAAAAAAAAAAAACTAAGTTAAGAAAGATAGACAAAGAATGCAATGTTAATTCATTGACAACTTGGCATGTTATTCTTAGTATGTTTGGTAATGAAAATTATATGGGTCTTGAAAAGATTTAATTTATGTTTTATGTTCTTATCTCTTAATGTTTGGGCCATGTCATGTGACTAGAATTTTTTGTTGGTGCTTTCGGTATTTACATTGTGCTAACATGCTTTAGAATCATGGTTTATATATAAAACCCAAAATTGTGGCTACACAAGCCCACTAACTAGATAGGGAAGTTAAGGCCTTTACTACCCTACGGTGCAGGTTAAAACCGCTGCTCTACGAATCCAACCGCAACCAAACCGCTAAACCTTGCGGATTTGAAAACTCAACCGTGTCCTGGGCCCGTAGCCTCTTGATTGGTTTCACCCGCAATTTTATGACGGTTGGTGAAAACCGCGGTTCCTGTTTTTTTTGCACACCCCTAGTGGAGGCAGAAACAAGAAAGCTAGGACGTGGCGGAATCATCCGAAAGGCCCAATATCCGCAAATGGATATCTAATATGGTGATAGTCCCCAAAGGAATGGGGCGTCCGAGTTTGCGCGCGACTATAGCGATTTGAATAAGGCATGCCCAAAGGATGCCTTCCTCTCTCCCGGATCGACCGGCTAGTGGAATCCATTGTCGGCATAAGGCGATAACACTCATGGACTGCACGGATATAACTAAATTCCCCCTCGGCCCCCGAAGACCAGAGCATACGTCTTTTTTCACGCCAAGAGGATCTGTTGCTACACCAAAATGCCATTCCTGGCCGAGAAATGCAGAGCGCTACATATCGAGGCCGGTGGAGGACATGTTTCAGATAAAATACACGACACCATCGAGGTATACGTGGACGACATGTTGGTAAAGAGTAAAGTAGCCGACACTCACATCGACGACCTTAGAGACATCTTCCAGACTGCACTGAGGAAGTACAAGATGAGGGCGAATCCGTCCAAGTGCACCTTCCGGGTCACCTCGAGCAAGTTTCTAGGATACATAATCACCGATAAAGGGATCGAGGCGATCCGGATAAAATCAAAGCCGTAATGTAAATGCCATCACCCGTAATGATTAAGGACGTGCAACTACCGAACGGAACTTCGGCTTTAGGACGATTCATTTCTCGGTCGTCGACAAGTGCAAGGATTTCTTCGGGACGTTAAGGAAGGGAGAGAAGTTTAAATGGACCGAGGAGTGTGAGGAAGCATTCAGGAAAATCAAGCAACATATGGCAAGCCTAAATTGTTTACAAAGACCCGAGTCTTCAACACGTACTAACACCGTATCTCGGGGCAACCAAATCATGCCATCAACGCCGTGTTGGTCAAGAACGAGGGAGCGGAAGAAAAGCCAGATATTTCATAAGCAAGACCATGAACCCGGCGGAAAAGAACTACACGAGTGTCGAGCAACTCATACTAGCGCTGTGTTTGCAACACGTAAGCTCAGGGACGTATTTCAAACTCACAAGATTCGAGTGCTCACCAAGTCCTCCATAGAGTCGATTGACAATGCAGCTAGGTCTGGGCGGATCTCCAAATGGAGCGCACAAATAAAGTAAAGATTCGATATCTTTTATGAAATGAGGACGGCGGTGAAAGCGCAGAGCAAATGGCCGATTTTAGCGAGACTTCCCTCTCGGGGACGAGGACGAAGTAGAAGACATCCCCCTAATGGAGGAAGATCGAGAAGACCCACCCGATTTACTCGAGACACACGCAGGTCCCCGAGTCATCCAATAAAGACTGACGGTCTTCTTCACGACACCGAAGGCAAGAAAATGGTCCACTTTCAGGCTTGAGTTTAAAGCAACCAACAATGTCACGGATCGGGTTGCCCTAGGATCAGAGACGGGCATCTTCACGACAGAAGTCAGGCAAACCATCGGCAATATGCCATACATGACCCTTTGTTGCAAAAAAATACAGCTCGCCTAATTCTACATCGTGCGGTTTACCGAGCATCAAATTCCGACACATCTCAGAAAAGACACCCGGCATTCGAATGCCACGGCATATATCGTCATGTTGACGTTTGAGCATTGAGGGTATTAGAATCATGCGGATCCTAATGCCTTCAGTACCCGAGAACGTGGATATCGGCGTACGAGTCGCGCAACCACTACCGATCAAAATGGGGCCGATGATTGGAGGAAGCCGATCCATGAATACCTCGAAACTGAAAGTTGCCCAAGGGAGGCCCGAGATCAACAAGATCAAGAGCAAAGCCGCCGCGTACGAACTCCTGGGATGGCACCCTATACCGAAAATCATACCTAGGACCATTGCTAAAGTGCTGAAAGCAAGGAGGAGGGGCGATGATCCTTAACGAATTACATTATGGGGCTCAAAGTGGAAACCCACGACTCGGGCCGCAGCCTAGCGGCACGAGCTAAAAAAACCATGGGATACTTCCCCTGCCCTACATGAATGAGGACGCGAGACATATGGCCACCGTTTACATTTAATGCCGTAAATTTGGAAAGAAGATACATGCACCGGCCGTAACATTAAACTCGTCATCAGTCCCCGGCCCTTCGCTAAATGGGGAATCGACATCGTAGGACCACTACACGTCGGATCGGGACAAAGGAAGTATTTAATTGTAGCCACCGACTATTTCACCAAGTGGGTTGAGGCCGCCCGCTAAAGGCACATACGGGATAAGGATGTCTTTCGGTTATCCTGGGAACACATCATATGCCGCTTCTGGGATTCCTACGCAATCGTCTCGACAATCGGAAACAATTGCAAGGCAAAAACATCGACTCCGTTATTCAACACTTACAACATCCGAAAGAGCAAGTCCACGCCCCTATACCCCCAAAGCAATGGGACAAAGCCGAGATCACAAACAAGACCATCGCCGATAACATGAAGAAGAAACTTGGATCGGGAATACGGGGAATGGTGCAAGAGCTTTACAACGCCTTGTGGGCATATAGGACGACTCCAGCAGGAGGCAACCGGACTGCCACCCTTCATGTCATACGGGACCGAAGCCATCCCGCCACGGAGGCATTTATACCTACCACGAGGACCGCACATGAGGCGAAACATATCTACAGACCTTATCTTGGCTAAACTGACGATTTAAGAAACGAGAGAGATGGCCCTGCAAAAATGGAAAATTACCAACTAAGGATCCAGCGGGGAATACAACAAAACGGGTCATTCCTAAGAGAATTCCAACCTGGGACACTGGGTACTAAAACACCTACCTAGCTATGAGCGTGACAAGAAGGCGTAAACTTGCACCACGATGGGGAGGGCCTACACGATAGTCCAGAAAGTCGGCGAAGGGCATAAGATACATGCGGGCCGGACGGAACACCCGAGCCACGACCACGGGAACGCGACACGACTAAAGCTCTACCACCCATGAAATCGTAAGATATCTTGTCATCTATTTCCGTGAAAGGCCGGCGTGGGGTTGGAAATAGGACAAGTGCTGCCCGAATTAATGGTCGTTTCGAACCCGAGGCGACGGAATTGTGCAAGTGCCGGGGCGACTTACACTAACATGGACTATTCGAACTCGGGGCGATGGCAGTGTGCAAGTGCCGAGGTAGTTCAGGGGCCCTGGTGGTTGGAAGCCAGTGGCCGATTGTCGAGGCATGAGTCCTCGACAGTCGAGCAACGATAACATTGCTCTCCTCGCAAGTGTCCTAACCACTTGCCCAAGAAGATTAATCGATAACTTCTTGGGATGTCGATCCCATAAACTAGGCAAGACCAACTCCTTCAACTAGGATCTCGAAAGACGGTGATGAGATGCCTCGGTCGGGACATGGCATCGGGCCCGATGACCCTCCTTGTTGAGTGTGTTCAGACAAATAAACGACATTTGTGACTAACCCGTCTATTCATGCATAAATAAGGATAATAACAGGCTACGACGTAAAAGCCACACACCTGCAACCCAACATAAATAAAGATAATGACATCGTAGTATAACAAAAGATCGGTAGGCAAGAAGAGCAAACAAACCGGCGACGCAGCAAAGACCCCATAACAAGTTACGCAAGAAGTTAATTAACAAAGTGTTCAATTTACAACCCGAGGAAGTGTTCAAACGAATTACAAAAACATGATCACTGAGGAAGTGTAACCCGGGATGCCTTTCTTATGCGCATCGCTCATTTCTTATCAAGCACCGCCTTCACACCGCCTTTGACCTTCGAGACGAGCTCCCCTCACCGAACTTCGCTTGGCAGCAAGATCCCGATCCGACTCTTTGGCCACTCGATCGAGCAAATGAGCCTCCTTCCCCTTCAAACGAACGATCTCCTCCTCCAACGAGGCTACTTTCTTCCGTTTTTACTGCCAAGACAACAAGAAACGGCCACACACAACAACAGCAACAAGATGACGAATGGAAAGCACACCACCTTCCAACAAAGGTGCAATTATTCTAATCGACTCCTCGGACTCGGTCGGAGCTACACTCGAGGCGAGACACCTTCAAGAAAGTTCTAGGATCAATGCTTCATTAAACTCATTAGTGGGGCAATACTTCAGGATCACTCCATTCCTCCCTCTCGTCGAGAGTGGGCAGCCTGCAAACCCGACAATTGAGCACGCACTCCAATCCAACTCCGTCGAAGCCTTTACGAACTCCAGCTTCTCAAGGGCCTCTCGGCTACGCTTCTGGTAGCATCCCTCTCCCCAAGATCCGGAGGCGATCTGCATGCAGATCCCGAACCTGAAGTCTTAGCCGACCACATTGCTCTTCTAAGTTGTCGGCTAATAATTTTTTCTCGGCCGCTATACCTTGGAAGTGAGCTAAGTCTTCCCTCAAATTATCTATTTCCTCGGGAACATACTCAAACGTCTCGTACCGATAAAGCTTGGATTGAAGATCTTCAATATCGGTTTCTAGACGGTCAATCTTAGCATCCTTATTGACTATTCTCTCGTCGTAAGTTCGAAACATGATCTCGCTCTATGTTCGCTTCCCTCTTCAACAAACGACACCTTGGGGCAAAGATCGGCCTCCGCAATAGAAGACCTCTGGCTAAGCAGGAGTACTAAACTTAGGATATTGGCACTACAAGATCAATCACAACTAGTCGTTTTAATAAAACGAATACCTTGGGTTTTGGCCAACTCCTTCTCCAACCCGAGACCGTTTCGCGCTCCCGCTGCAACAGGAGACGAAGACCCTCCTCTCGGCGGCCTCCCTGCGTTGGATGGCGCATTCAACGCGAGCGGTTGACATCCTAAAAACAACACCGACATAGTCCGCCCTAAACGAAAACAAAAACGTAACACCCGAACAGTTTAACTCACCGGGAGATCGGGCACTTTTCGGATCTACTCGTACATCGAGACTCGGCATCGACCTTCTTCATCGGATAAAGAGGCGAAATCGGGAGAGATAAGTGCCCCAAGCGAGTTGCACACATGGCCCGAGATAGTGAAGGAGGTGCATCACACGAATTAGGGACCACGGTAGGAAAAGTCTTCACGGCTGACCCCGACAAAGAAGCGTTCCTCCACATCACGTCAATCAAACCGCTCCCACCACCACCCGACTTCTCCATCCGACCCGACTCCCCTCATTACCAAGGACATCGTCCTCATCATCAAAAAGACCTTCTTCATCATCACCATCGACATACAACATACACAGTGCACGCAAGAACAATCCTTCACTCACCGTCACTTCCCGGCACATCCTTCTCCTGGCGGCACATCCTCCTTAGGTTCTTTACCCCTTCCCTTCAGCCTTCCCACCTACAAAGGCGGAGACGACCGTCGACGACTTCGAGGCGACCTCCCGTAAATGTGACAAAGGTAGTCGATCATCGGGATCCTCACCGTCCTTCGCCGAAGCACCGAAGCCTTGTCAACCTTCAACTTCGTGTATCACCCGACGCCGGATCCATGCAAGGCAACAAATAGGGGCACGTACATGTACGTTAAATAAAAATAATAAGTATATTTGTTACCTTCCCGTATCCTCCTCGGCTCCGCAATCCTATCCCTCTTCCGATGAACGAAAACCTCGAAGGAGTACCGGGACTTAGTCTCGAAAAACACCAAAACAAACACCACCCCGTAGGTTGCCCTCGCAGCCGATCAATCAAACTAGAGAGACAGATAAATGCACCGACCCGATCAACGTTGACTACCCGTAAAGGATAAAATTCGGGCCTGAGGAGGAGCTTGCCACTCAAAAGAGGGCCGGAATAGCTTGCGGAACCCGGTCCCAAGCCGTGTCATTGGTATGACCGACGGCGTGCTTGTTGGAACTCTTTCCCTCGGGGTCTTCATCCAAAAGAAGTCTCCCGACTCCTGGGAAGAGTTTTATGACGGTGAGGGCTGGCGGCAAACCCAGCGAGATCGCCATTAGTAGTGGTCCCGCTCCGATAATTATCGCGCCGGCCGGCAGGAGTATAGTCACCGCCCGGGAAGAATTATAGGTAGACCAAGTAGTAGGAGCGCACTCGCCTCGACTACGCCTTTCCCACTCGGACAAAGATACGGAAAGTATTGACATTCCATTGAGCCA
This sequence comes from Papaver armeniacum, assembly GCA_023531295.1. Taxonomy (NCBI): domain Eukaryota; kingdom Viridiplantae; phylum Streptophyta; class Magnoliopsida; order Ranunculales; family Papaveraceae; genus Papaver; species Papaver armeniacum. The sequence continues at coordinate 10,854 of JAJJWW010007928.1, read as the reverse complement.
AGGCACGGCACGGACGGATCTAGAAAGGGCCTCGTACATGAACGGGCGACTAGGATCATATGTAGGGAACGCAACCCGAGCTCTAGCCGGCCCCCGCGACAATGGTCGCCTCGTCGAATGGGGAAACCTCGAACATCCTCCTTCTTGAGAACACCCTCTGGCCCGACAAGAGCCGACATCATACCCGTGAAGACCGAATTCATCTTCATCTCGTTGAACATATCGCTCGTCCGTTGTCCTTAGCAGTCCTCTTCTCACCCTACAAGAAAACGAAGATGGGTTATCGTGAAAGATAGAATCTAGAGCGATAATCATACTTGGAAGGACTTTCTGCGACGAACAAAGGGAATCAAGCGATACGTCTCTTCATCGGAAAACACATAACTCACACACCTTCTTTCAATCATTTGAGGAGTTGAAGATGCCATACAAACTAGTGAGAAAAACGGCGGGAGAAGCGAAACACGACTGGGAACCGGGAGGTTTGCAGCAGCAACGAGACTCGGGGAAGACGACGGATAATGGAGAAGAGAGGGAAGAGATTTGTCGAAAAGATAGCCAAAGAAGAACGAAAAGAAGATTGGGGAAGGAACGAAGTCGCGGAGAGGATGGAGGAAGAATGAAGTTGCAAGAGAGATGGAGGAGGAGTGAAGGCAGAGAAGGGAATGAGGGGGAAACAAGGTTTTGGCATCGAACTTATAAACCCCTCCCGTGGTGACCGGCAGAGAAGGTGAACCTATTGCGAATCGAAGCGAGTGGGGAACAAAGATGCGTAAAAACCGCATGACCGAGGACGTGGGAAGACGAGGCGGTTATTCTTCCCCACGTGTTGACCACACGAGTGAAAGAAGGCATAAATGTAGGTGTAAATAATCCACAGGGACAGGTGGGGACGATCCTAAGCCATGGCGGCATCAAGAAAGTATGCATCTAGAGTACCGGATCACCTCTGGCGCAAGAAAAGAGGGAGCAGAGACAGCTCGACGAAAAAGGGGAAAAAGTTATGATGCGATGGGCATCGGGCGCCGGGAGCAATAAATGCGCCGACGAGTTGGTAAGAAGATAAGAAGACTGGCCAAGGGATCCAAAGGACGACATCGATCATCCCTACCAAGTGGGCGACATCGGGGTGACGAGATAATGAAGAGGACATCACCCGCTTGACGTCCCGACCCGAACGAATAAGAGCATCGGCTGAGGCATCGACTGATCACCCGAGAGGAACATCGAGGAAGCTACGCCAGGCCTAACATCATAGTACCAATGTATCATCACTTATAACTATAAATAGAGACCATGTAGAGAGGAGGAACTTAAGTTAGAAGTGAGGAAAGAGAGCGTACTCATAGCATTGAGAGAGAACACCCGCCTTGTAACCTTGAATTGAGTAATAAGATCATCCTTTAACCCCGTGGACGTAGGTAATCATGCCGAACCACGTATATCTCGTGTTCTACTACTTCCTTTGTTTGTTTTGTTTCCTTGCGTTTATGTCTAATTACCTTTGGATGTAGAGGTAGGATTTTCTACATCTACAGTAAATTTTGCTTTTGCTTGAGTTTTGAGGTTGAGCTGTTTGCTCACTTGTACATTTGTAAATAATTTTTTTCATCAATCTATCCTTCCCTTTTCAAAAAAAAAAAGACCGACTTGTTGGATGGCTCAACACGGCATTAGGCACCACGAATGCAATTTTACCTTCTGGAAACGACTTCAAAATACAATTGATTCTTTACATTAAAAAAACTAGCTCGAAAGATATACCAATCCAAGAATTACCAGCTGTGACCAATGCAACTCCCATGTTTAATAGCATTGCCGAAAATGGAAAATTTTCTGACTTTAATAAAGCAACTTGATTCAAACATTGTTGTCCTTTTTTCTTTTGCTTTTTTCTTTTGACAGAAGAAAGAAATTTATTAAGGGTCTTGTTAACTTGTATACCCGTATACATGTTAAGGTTTTGTTAAAATACGGACATCCAACTCAAAACCAATTGGCAATGAGTGGAGAGGCTATAAGGGATTATAAAACGCAGGATTTCAGATTGCCCAACAATGTGGGACTAATAATCTCAACACGCCCCCTCACGTGTAGCCTCGTTGGGTCTAACACGTGGACAATTAAATCGGGTGACGCTAAGTAAAGGCGCGGTCAAAGACTCGTTGCAAATAGCCTGCTCTGATACCATATTAGAATACGGGCATCCAACTCAAAACCAATTGACAATGAGTGGAGAGGCCCTAAAAGATTATAAGCCGCAGGATCTTAGAATGCCCAACAATGTGGGACTAATAATCTCAACACGCCCCTTCACGTGTAGCCTCGTTGGGTCTAACACGTGGACAATTAAATCGGGTGACGCGGAGTAAAGGCGTGGTCAAAAATTCGTCACAAATAGCCTGCTCTGATACCATGTTAGAATACGAGACGAAGAGAAACAAGGAAGAAGAGATAATTGGCAATGGCAATGAGTGGAGACGAATAGAATACCTTGTTAAAACTCCATATTAAAATACGTGCATCCAACTCAAAACCAATTGGCAATGAGTGGAGAGACCCTAAAGGATTATAAACCGCAGGATCTTAGATGCCCGATAATGTGGGACTAATAATCTCAACACGCCCCCTCACGTGTAGCCTCGTTGGATCTAACACGTGGACAATCAAATGTCACAAGAGTCGCCGCGGTTGAGCTCAAATGATAGTGTATCTGGGTGGAACCGGACCCATTGGCAATCCTAACAGAAGCCTGTGCCAGAAACTTCTACCACCTCAAGGGCGGCTCAGCACTATTTCCCCTGCGAAAAAAGATGGTCCAAAACCGAAACCCTAATAAAATATCTCGCTCTGAAATCATCTTCTATTGCTGATGGCGACTTCGATTCTCCTGAGATCAGCTAGATCTGCTGTTAAAGCTGCTAATATAGCTTCCAGATGCGTAAGTTTTTGTTTACTTGACCTCTAATTTCTAATTTTCCAATTATTGTTGAAAATGATGATTTTGGCTCTGTGATTTTATAACTCTTTTGGTGATGTTTGTTTTCGGATTTTTCCTAGACGTAGAAATAATCATGACTTTGTTTGATTTAGGGATTCTAGATCCAATGATTTGATAGCTTCCTTGTGTTAGGAATAGATTGCCAGATGCAATTGTAGTCAAGGCATGACAGATTGATGATGTGTGTTAGTGATGCCAAGATTATTACTATCTTATATGGTAGTTTTATAATGCTGTTTATTGTCGTTTTGAGATGCTGATTTTCAGTGAAAAATGGAGATTTTGTTTGCTTGTTATGGTCTGATTTAGGGTTGAAAGTTGTAGGTGTTTGATGTTGGTTAGTCAAGTTCAATTGAAATAGATTTTCCTTTCTAATATTGCTAGATGCAACTGTTCTCGTTTGATTTAGGGTCGAATGTTGTAGGCATTTGATTTTGGTTAGTGAACTTCCATTGGATAGATTTGCCTATCTGATATTGTCAGATGCAATAGTAGTGAAGGCATGATTTTTTTTTTTTTTTTTTTTTTTTTTGAAGATTCATTTTTTTTTTCCCTTTAGATGTGAACTAGAAATCAGGATTTGTGTATTTTTGGTTCACTGTTGGTTGTATTTAGGTGCTCCTAGTATTCATGATTATTATGTGGATACTAATTCCCTTTCTCTTTGCAGCTGCCTGCAATCAGTGCAAAGGCTTGGACTGCTGCTATACCACTGAGTCAGAGATTGGGGAGTGTGGCCACAATATTCAGGTTTCTGTGGTTCCTTTTCGTTTGTATTGCGATGACTTAGTACCTTGTTTGTTGTCAGCTACTTTTGCTAATTACGAAATGTTATGTTCATGTGCAGCTCAGGATACCATGGTAATCGAGAATTGGCACTAAAAATTGCAAGGGAACGTGCAGCTGTGAAGGTAACTGATGATATCATTAACTCTGAGGATAAGCTCCTCGCTCTATTTTTTGAGGTGGTTATCGATTAATGAACACCATTTCGATGTGGATGATAGAAAAGCTTTCAAAGAGAGATTTGAAATCTTCAAAGAAGCTGCTCGCCCCGTGTCCATAAACATAACCAAACCAGTCTTCCTGCATTCTTGGATTAACCTATTTTTCAGATTTGACTCAGGAAGAGTGTGCAGACATGTCATTTAAGGTCTATCCAAAGAAAGAGGTCAAGAAAGAGGTCTATATCTAAATATTTAAGAAAGCTAAGTCTTAGATGGGCGTGGGAAGTTTCTAGTTCTATTTTAATTTATGATGCTGTTCTGTGGGTGCTAGTGGTAGTAGTGATGGTGGTGCTGCTGACTTCAAATGGAACTATTGGTTGAAACTTTATTGTATCTTGTGTTTGATTAGCTCTATATTGTATTTGGTTTGAGACCTTTCTAAAAAAAGTATAAACAAAAGCAGTAATGAGTTCTCCCGCAGGTTTAGTAGCATTATTTGTTTCACTGTTTGGGTAATAACAAAAATTCGATCTCTAGAAGAAAGCAGAATATGGCAAACAAAAATTCAGGGCAAGTAGAAACTAGTTTCCAAATTGTTGCTCTTGGTGGCTCACTCATTTGACATAACTTGAATTCTCCAGTAGTGATGAAGGTTATTATTTAGGTGCTCCTAGTATTCATGATTATTATGTGGATACTAATTCCCTTTCACTTTGCAGCTGCCTGCAACTGGTGCAAAGGCTTGGACTGCTGCTGTACCATTGACTCAGAGATTGGGGAGTGTGGCCACAATATTCAGGTTTGTGTTTGGTTTGTATTGCGATGAATTAGTACCTTGTTTGTTGTCTCATTACTAAATGTTATGTTCATGTGCAGCTCAGTATACCATGGTAATCGAGAATTGGCACTAAAAATTGCGAGGGAACGTGCAGCTGTGAAGGTAACTGAGGATATCATCAATTCCGAGGATAAGCTCCTCGCTCTGTTTTTGAGGTGGTTATCGATTAATGAACACCATTTCGATGTGGATGATAGAAAAGCTTTCAAAGAGAGATTTGAAATCTTCAAAGAATCTGCTCGCCGTGTCCATAGACATAACCAAACCAAGTCTTCCTGCATTCTTGTGTTAACCTATTTTTCAGATTTGACTCAGGAAGAGTGTGCAGACATGTCGTTTAAGGTCTATCCAAAGAAAGAGGTCAAGAAAGAGGTCTATATCTAAATATTTAAGAAAGCTAATTAAGTCTTAGATGGGTGTGGGAAGTTTCTAGTTCTATTTTAATTTATGATGCTGTTATGCGGGTGCTAGTGGTAGTAGTAGTGATGGTGGTGCTGCTGACTTCAAATGGAACTATTGGTTGAAACTTTATTGTATCTTGTGTTTGATTAGCTCTATATTGCATTTGGTTCGAGACCTTTCTGAAAAAAGTATAAACAAAAGCAGAGATGAGTTCTCCCACAGGTTTGGTAGCATTATCTGTTTCACTGTTTGGGTAATAACAAAAATTCGATCTCTAGAAGAAAGCAGAATTTCTTATTTGGCGAGTGTGCAGGCCTGTACCAAGCTCTTTCTCTTGCAGATGAGTGTTTACAAACTAAAATATCTCTAGGCCTCTAATAGGATATGTTGTGAATGTTCTATCAAAAAGTCATGTTGCTCTCTCTATTTTTCAAATTGTGTTGAAGGTCGGTACATGAATTTAGAATGAGTGCAGTTTAGCTGTGTCGCATAAATCTGAATCGATCTTGATTTCACCGCCAAGCTGGTTTTTTTTTTCTCTCTTTTTTTTTTTTGACAAACCAAAAATCATTAAGATTCTGATTAGTCAAAAATTGCTCTACGCCAGACGGCTATATCAACATTGAACTCATAGCCCTTTCAGCTGGCGCCTTAGACCAACTCGGGCATATCAACATTCTCAATTCCAGAAATGATGAAACAGTAATCAGCCGACTTAGCTCAGTGGTAGAGCGTGACTTTTAATCCCGTGGTCAAGGGTTTGATCCCCTTAGTCTTTTTTTTGTTTTTGTTTTTTGTTTTTAACACGCACTTGGTGTTTGTTTTGTTACCTTAACTTGACCTGAAGCTCTTTTAAGGTAACTTTCAACCAAGGTGATTCTAGTTATTTTCGATTCTAGCTACCTGTTTCTACTTCGTTTGATTGTCTAGTTTGAGGTTTTTAAGTACCTTTCTTTGATTGTCGGTTGCTGCTCAAATTTCTTTAATCTAGTCATTTTCTTTTCATTTCTGGGGAGTCTGTTCTAGATCTTGTTTGAGTCTTCCCTTTCTGCTATGGCTCATCATACAGACTACGGTAACACAAGGAAAAGGAAAATTGTATTTTCATCTACTAAGATGTTTCATGACAACACTAAACCAATGAAAAGAACAACAGTTATGGAGAATACTACCACAATCTTAGCAAACAAAGGAAAACAAAACTTAATAGATCGAGACTACATCATCTTCAAGAAAAGGAGAGAAAAACAATTAATCTCCATCACTGGTGTCGGAAGAAACGGCCTCAACATCTACAACCTCTGGCTCAGAATCGGGGATGTTCTCAGGATCAATGGCAGCAATATTAGCAACTTGTTCACCACCGCCTACAAAACCAGCACCACCTACGGCTACACCAGCACCAACATTATTGACCTCAGCATCAACCTGCAAATTTTCCAACATCATCATCTATATTGAAATCACCATAAATCGAGATCATCTCCTCTTTTTCCTCACAATAGGCTACGTAAATATAATCACAATCTGGGTGGGTGCCTTTCACAAACACCACTAAGTCGTGGCAACACAAAGATTGTGCAACTCCACTCAAGAAAGGGTAGCCATTGGGATAAGTAAGATGATACTCCCTCCGTCCCACATATATAGGCGGGGGACACAATTCTCTTATATTAAGAAAAGAACATTGGATTCATAATATTTTACTCCCTCCGTCCCTAATATATAGGCGGAGAAGATAAAATCTCTTAGATTAAGAAATTTTATGATTTTTATAAATTCTCATGTCTTTTCCTGTTTTTACCCTTTGTCTTATTCTCAATACAATTTCCATAAAATATAAATAGGGCCATATATGTCAAAAAACACCTTGGAACTAGAACTCCGCCTATTTAGTGAGACTAAGAAAATCAAATATTCCGCCTATATAACAGGGACGGAGGGAGTATGTTTTTTCATGTTTTACCCCTTGTCCTATTAGTAACACAATTATCTATGCACCATAAATAAGGGTATATGTAGAAATATTCATCTAGGAAATAGTAGACCGCCTATCTAATGGGACAAGCAAAAAACAAAATTGCGCCTATATAATAGGGACGGAGGGAGTACATCCACCGATCCTCAAGATAATCTTGCCCCGTGGTATTTGTAACCCTCACTCCATTAAAGTACCTCATCATTGCTATGAAAGGAAATTCTCTCAACAAAATCCTCACAAGAATAGTTACCAATCAACCCAATTTATTCAAGGGGTTAAGGCCGAGACGTTACCAGGGGGTAACCAAACGGTGCCATTATTCTCTTTCTTCTCATTCCTCTTTCCTTGCGATGATTCACTGCACTTCTAAAAAAATCTCTGCTTTCGACAATTGTTCGTCTCAATCTAATTCAAAGCTCTTAGAAACTGAATATCATTTCTCCGATGAATCTGAAATCTCCCGATCTGGTTCGAGTCCGAGTTAGCCTCTCAAAAGGGATGGCCGATGGCCTATACTAATTATCTACCTTTTATGCCAACTACTCCCAATTTATACGGAAATCAAGGAACATTAAATTAATGTTGTTAACTTCTTTTTCTGGCTTGATTCACTTAACTTCAGTGTCTCACATATCATAACATCAATGTGTGAAATAACAACTTATAAAAAGCACAACTAATACGTTGAAATATAGAACGTCCAAAAGCACTACTATTGCGGATATATATCGATGTTAAGGGCAGCATAGTAATTTACTTGGGAAAAAAAAAGACCATGGACCAATTTGCCATGCACGTTTTCAAAAGAAAGCGAAATTGGGGTATATAAGAAAAGGACAAAAATCGGATCCAGATATCAATTCGGGGTCACCCTTATCTAAATATTTTTTAAATCCTAATCTACCCCCTCACTAATCGGGTTTAGTAGTTAATAACAATTAGTAAAAATCTTAAGTATTTGTTAAATGATTAGTGTATTTGTATTTGGGTGAATGAGATGAGAGTAGAAAGATGGAAAATTTTTTTGAGAGGGAACTTTTTTGGTGAAAGTGGAGGATGATTGTGAAGAGAGAATTGCTGCTAAGAGGTTGAAAATTTGAATTTTTTTTTCTTTGAATCCACCATTGTTGCAGCTGAAATAGCTCGGTGCCGGCATTGTATTCAACCTAAAAAACCATGCCGGCATTTGTTGGAACTTTTTTCATAAATTTTCTGTTTTTTTTTTTTTTTAATAAAATGAATTTGATTAAGGTTTTACACTTTTAGTTGGCAGCCGAGATACAAGCTGGGCACCAAAAATAGGTTTTTGATCTTCAAAACCTATTTTTTTTGTTCTAATCAGTCCACTTAAGCACATTTATCTAATATTAAAGCATGCCGAGACCTTGCTTAGAGATAGTATGTTGCTTAAATTTCTATGCCGGCACATGATGAAAAGTATCCAGGAAACTTCAATTTTTTTTCACTTGACTACCGGCATTGATAAAAGAACCATCGAGCATGCCGACACTTAGTTACGGCATTGAATGTTAGTTACCAAGCATGCCGACACCATTTTTCACATGGTTCTTCACCAATTCCGCATGGTCTTCATCACTTCCGGATGTAAAAAAATATTCCGTTTTGAATTTTTTCTCGGTTTTAATCGATCCACTTCCGACACAATTAGTTAATTCTCTAGCATCCGGCATCGGTTTCCGGCATAGTATGTTCTTTAATATTTATGCCTCGCACATGATGTAAAGTATCCAGCAAGTTGAATTTTTTTTTTCACTTGACTAGTGGCATTGATAGATTTCTATTGAGCATCAGGCATTTAGTTCTGACATTGAATGTTAGTTACCAAACATCACCGGCACTAGTTTAGCATGGTCTTCATCAATTCCGGCATGATCTTCATCACTTGCAGCATGATCTTCATCACTTCCGAATTAAAAAAAATAATAATCCGTTTCCAAAGTGAGGAGCCGGCAGAGAATTTGAAAGAGAGTGGGGAGAGTTTAGAATTTGAAAGGGAATGGGGAATATTTGGGTTTCAAAACTCTAACCCTGAAAGAGATTAATAAGAAGTGGAGATGGAAACGAGAGATATGATTTTGTTTTTTGATTTTAAGTTTTTTGATTTTTATTTTGAAGGGAGGATATTTTAGTATTTTTGCACCCAAAACCACCCCTTAGCAGACACTATTGGTTGGGGGAAGTAATTCATATCCCCCAATTAGTTTTTATATCCCCAATTTCGTGTTCTTTTCAAAACTTATGCGTCCTTCAAACGCCTATCGTGTGCCAGCATCGATTTTGAAGTCTCATTGTGGCCACCGGGTCTTTCCATGATTGAGCAATTTAATTTCCCCCCACATGTTAAATTTTATTTGTTATTTTTATTCCCTAATACCAAACCAATCCAGATTTGTCTCACAAAATTGAGATCGGTTATTTTCATTGCTTTTTCAATGTATGGTTATAATTGATATTGAATTTTCAATTCTACGATTAACCAGCCTACGCGAAAATTCTTCTATTTTCAAGTGGAAATTATTACCGAAGATCCCCATGATCTCATTTGTATTTTCCTACTTATAATTTTTACATTTGTGGTTTTAGGTGACCCATTTTTTAACCTGGCGAGATTGGGGTATACCCATTTTGTTCCCATCCAAAGTAGTGTGCTAAGGGGTGTCTAAAAGGTACAAAAATACCAAATCACCCTTACTATTGATACCCTGCTGATTGATCAAACAAAAACAAATGTTTTTCTCAAATGCTTTAGAAATCAAAACTCTACCGGAATGTTGTGATGAAATCAAAAATCAAAACGAAACAACCAAAAAAAAAAAAAAAAAAAAATTGGCTACGGGATTTGAGATTGGGTATGATTTCGTACCCAATCTCAAATCCTGTATGATTTCATATTCTTATCAAACAGCCAACATGGTATTTATTTGTTGACCTTGCCGACTAATATCAGTCGGAAGGGTGTGTTTTTGTCGACCTTGCCGACTTTCATCTCTGAAAATAGCATTTGACAGTGGCTCAAGACGGTATTCATTCTTATACCTTGCCGACTTTTCATTTTTTGAAATTGGCATTTCAGGTCGATCACGGTATTCATCATTATACCTTGCCGACTAATCATGCATTTGTAACACCTTTCTCGTATGTCAAAGAGCCTATAGTCGACAAAGGTTTTTTGTCGACCTTGCCGACAATTGTTAGTCGGCAAGGTAAGAAATCAATAAGCATGCTTCTACCAAAGTTAGTGAAGCATCTTCTTCATTCGTCGACCTATGACTTTTCATAATTTCGTAACTGAAAGTATTGATTAAATTCTTTAATTATGAGTATGATTTCATACATCAGCTTTGCAATCCCATTTTTAGAAGTGTTTGGGTAATATGTTTTCATTTCCGTTGCAAATAAATTCTCAAAACAATTTTTTTTCATCAAAAATCTTCCCACATGAGTTCAACCAAAAACAGAATTTCATAACTTAAATTCACAAGTTTTAATCTACTTAATTAATCAATCTAAACTCAATTAATTAAGAACGCGCAATTGGGGGATACATAATCTAATTGGGGGATATGACTAAATGACAAAATAGGGATCCAAATATCCTAGTCAAGTTACCCTTATCTAAATAAAATTTTAATTCCTAATTTAACCCTCACTAATCGGATTAGTT
>JAJJWW010007927.1:0-112470 GCA_023531295.1 Papaver armeniacum | reverse complement strand
ACAGTAGTCACTACACCAAAACAACCGATTTCTAACGGATATACGCGTTGCAATTAATTTAACCAACGCTTATATACGTTGGTAATACAACGTAGCAAATTTATGTGCAACGCCAAAATACGTTGCACAAATTAATTTGTGCAACGTATATAAACGTTGCTCAACCGGATTAGCAACACTTTATTTTGCAATTTGAGCAACGAATAAACTAATTTAAGCAACGCAATAAATAATTAAAGCAACTTGTATATACGTTGCAAAATCTTTTCTGAGAAATAAAAAAAATACATATTTTTTCATTTCAAAATTCTGGTATTACAAAGATGCCGTTGAATCCAACGAAAAATCCAATATTCTCTCTTCCAACATGGATTACATATACAATTTATACTCTCTACAGGAGATCAAAGATAGAAATACATTTAAATACTTCATCGAATTTGCAAAATTAAATGAGATGAAATACTATCGCGTAGGGCTTGAAGATAATCTCGGAGTAGGGGAGCTGAATTATAACTGATCCAACATACCAATTTTCTGAACTTGTTGCCTAGTCAATCCTGATGCAGGGAGCCAACCCAAACTTCTATTGCAGCAGCACCAGAAAAGAGGAAAATACATATAGTCAGCATATATAAAATACTCAAACTGATCCGAGTTAAAGATGTATGATACAAATCAAACTCATTAAAGATAACAGTTCACAAGTTTATTAGGAGAACACTTGGAAACAACATCACAGAGCTAAGCCATTCTCCAGGAACTGAAAGACGGTTTAGGCAAACAAGCTAGTAGTATTGGTGTCCATTTTATTCATTTATTCGTGGAATATGTAAAAGTAATATCTGACTTACGTCGTAGAACACACTAAGTGTTTCTATAGAAATCTAGCTTTGAAAGGAAATTCAACGAACGTCGGAATCAACAGTGCTTTTCCTGCCATAGTTTTCAGCTTTTGAAGCTCAACATTTTTGAACAAACATAAAACTTTCCGAATCACCCCTGAAATATCAGTAGTTCAAAATACATTAGAGTAACATCCTAATAGTTGGCTTGGTTTTATTTGTAAGGCCTTCATTTGCCTCTACAGATAGATAAATATCGTGATTGAGCACAATTGGAGCTGATATTTGAAAATTAAGAACGGGCTCATTATTATTTATTACCTTTCATTTCGCATGGGTAGAATTGTATATCTCCTTAGCTGTAGGGGTCTTTTAAGCTTAGCTTCTAACTGTAAATGAGGGTTCATTCTGTTAGTTGTATATGACATATGGAAAACTTACCAACTACACAAAGAAATTACCTCCGCGTCATATTTCACATGTGCTTTGGAGCCAATGCTTTATCGAACTATTTGTTTAGACTTACTTGCTTTAGTCTTAGCTCACTTTTCCCAAAACCAATAAACACAGTATATGTTAACTTTTTCAATCACAGATACAAGCTTTCAAAATGCTCAACTATTTCAAAGCTTACCTCTAAGTGAGAATTTTTCCAGTACTCAACCAATGGTCCCCACAGGCTCTCAACAACATACTTGGGTCGATGAGCAAGACGTTCTTCCTGAGTTGTGTACTTGTGGAATCCTTCTTTTTTTACAAAATGTTTGTGATTCCTCCACCTATCATTCAGCTTCGCTCTAAACCAATCATTTAGATCATCTGGTTAATCAATTATTTTTCGACAATAAAAAACATAACAATCAAGTAATAATTCTGGAAGACTCAGATGCCAAACAATCTTTACAAATTTCGGTTTACCTTGACTTCCATTATAGCGTTCAAAACAAACACGACTGGCATCTGAGTCCAATGTGTTATGGTCAATGGTAATTTGTAGCCATCATTAACTAGGTGGCTAATGTATGTATCCAAGTAAGTAGAGTTTGGTCCAACAGGGGAATTAAGCCAAGATTGAACTTGAAGTGTCTATCTTGGTCGTAGAGTGTCCAAGAACTTCAATCCTCTAATTTTTCTTGCTTCATCTGCCATCCAACCATACATAAATAAAATGTATGTGTTAATTGCTAGCACAATATAAAATACCATAAAATCCTACCCCAAATGTTGCATGATTGCATCATTTTGTCTGGTTAAAGAGTTCCACGATTGCATCATTTTGAAATTTAGAAACGGAGAAAACAGATTCACAGATAAAATTTACATAATTTGAAATTTCATTTAGTCGTTGCCCTTCCACATTTTAGAGTTCTTAACTCTTATGCATAGGTAACACTTACCCATATAAGGTTAGTCAACAACATATTCAGACAACAGAAGAATGAAATCAACTTAAGATCCATCTCCAAGGAAGAAATCAGATATATGCCACAAGCTTCCTGCGTAAAAGTAAAACAGAAGGTCACATGAGCTAGTTTAATTGCCCATTTTAAACGACCATAAATCTGAATTACATAAGAAGCGGTTTTGGGTTCAGAAATAGTAACTTATCCTCTTTACCAAGGATTTATGTTTCCTCACCAGCCAGAACTGAGTGATCTTGTGAAAAGAGACAATATACCGGATAATAATTAACTTTCTGTTATATTAAGAAGTTACAGAATTAGTTCATGAACCTTTGCAGTTCATCCTAAAACAACCTCAACATGCACGAAAGAGATTGACATTCTATAAAACATCAATTGCCCTTGATTTGGTATTATCCATCCAAGTTTTCAGATAAACAAATTGTGTATGATAAGTGGATGAAAGACATGCAGGAGAAAAGTAATCACAAACTTAAAAATCAGTACAATACTTCACATAGAAGCTACTATGATACGAATACCTCAGTTGATGAGACAAATAGTTACCTACAATTGAACCACATATAACTGAACGACAACAAAACCATAGCTCTAAAATCTCATATGGAAAGGCCTCGGTAGGTATGCTTTGTAGTTGCTGCTGTAAAATTAAATCAAATTCACATTAGGTTAAGGATATCAAATACATGGAATCATGCACCAAGGAAGAAGGAGAGTAACCTCAGGAAGAGGAGTTCGATTTTCTATACAGCCTGCCAAAGAATCTAATGGCAACTGGATTAGTTGCCCTTATGATCTTTGGGTTCACTGTCAAAGAAACACAGTAAACCAATTCATAGGTATCAACACAAAAGAAGATGCTGAGGAAGAAACTAACTTACCCCTCAAATTAAGAGAAAAGGCACCGATCTCCCAAACTCTAGCAATTCTCATCTTAGGTTACCTATTTTCAATTTCAAATACAATCAAAACTGGAAAAATAATGTTCCATGATTTCAAATAAGAAAACCTCTAATATCCAAAGAATTCATTAATTCAACACTAGCATATTATTGCATCTATTGACCAAAAGCGATTCCAAAAATTAACGACTTCAGGCTCTTACCGGCAAGACACTAGCTTAATGGCACATCAATTTCACCATCAAATAGCAAAATGTGTTTATTTCGGTGTATTCCTCTATTTTGAACCACAAAACTTCCTGAACTATGTAACTCTGATCTAGAAGACAAAAACATTGACTGACTGATTCAGAAATTCCGATACAAATAGGAACATAAAATCAGATCCTGCTGTCTAGATAAAATAACGTTTTAATTTGGGGATTGAACGACAAAGATGAAGAAGTAGAGAGGAATCATTACCCTAACGTAAGAAGGTGGGTGGAGTTTAGAATCTCTTGAAACGCCATTTAACATCTTCTATTGACTACCGATTTCAATGGCAACAGTTATAGTTCACGGCTGGTTTCTCGGCTTAGAACATCATTCAAAGCTTAATTAGAAATTACAGTCCAATCAATAATAAGATCAAAAACCGAATACATTAGAACATACAGATCCATCACCTATAATAACATTATACTAAAAAATTAGTTCAAAATCACTTAAGACAACTTAATCAAATCAATGTAAATAAGAAGTAAACCATAACTAATACCTTCAGCATCCGTTTTTGGTAAAAAGAGATCCTCGAGAAAACGAAACTTGCTTTCCCCATCACGCCTCAGCGAATTAAACCTATAAAAAAATTGATCGTAATATGTCCCCAGCTTGATAAATTATGAAACATTAACAAAAAGAGAGAGTAAGGCATGAAATGAACGGAAAATAAAAATTACCTGATGATAAAGAAATTGTTGGAAGCACAATCAACTATCAGATTTCTGATTTAATGAACAATTATTTTTTCTAGGGTTCCGAAAATTTCAAAGTTAGGGTTTATAAATCTAGATTTCTAGTGAATGGGTTTTGTTTAGAATATCAAGGTTGAGAAGTATGATGTTCTGATTTTTGGTTTTCTTCTTGAATCAAAGCAGATTCAAGAGTTCTTCTCCCTTTCAGACGAAGGGTTTTTTGAGAGAGAGAGACAGAAAAAAGCGAGTTCCAAACTATCTAGATTCTTTTTTAATAAAAATGGAAATCAGAAAACAAATAAATATTATCAATAAAAACAACCCATAAAAATATCATATATTACAAAAGAGGAGGATCCCCTCACACCTTTATTATCACACTATCTCACACGTTGTTCGTCATTTTTGCGAATAAAAACCAAACCGTCATTTTTGCGAATAAAAACCAAACCGTAACGGATTTGAAGCTAATATTGTGGGGATATGTTCCTCTTACCAAGTTCAACATACCTACAAAATGAGCGTATTAAAACATATAACACCACCATCTATTACTTTGAAAATGAGCCGTTGAAAATCAACGGATTTACATCAATCGAAATTAAGACCGGTAGATTGTGAGGTTTTATATTTCGGAATGTGCTCATTTTTGGTAGGCATGTAGAACTTGGTAGGAGGAACATATCCCCAAAATATTATCTTCAAATCCTTTACGGTTTGATTTTTATTCGCAAAAATGACGCCCAACATGTGAGATAGTGTGATAATAAAGGTGTAAGGGATCCTTCCTCAAATGCTATATAGTATAACGTGAATATGCGTTGGGGAAACGTTGCTCCATAATTTTTATTTAGTAAAACAGAAATACCTATTTAAAGCAACGTATTTTCCGAGTGCGCAACGGATATAGATGTTTCAACGGATGCAACGTATGTATCCGTTGCACACCCCCGAAATTGAAATGTTGCAAATTACAGGATATGGTGTAGTGAGTGTCAACATAGGTTGTTGCAATAACTCTATTGTTGTTGCTTTCTACTGACGATGATGATGATGCTTAAAATTGATCATTTTAGAATTGAGACATGACATGTTGATGTTCTACATGATGAATGAGAGTAAGTGCTGTGTTGAGAGCCTTGCTGTTGTTGCTGCAAGAAATCACGATGATGCATTGAGTCATGATGCATAAAACAAGTCAGGAAGTTGGAACAGTAATCATTTCTTTGTTGCTACGCTTCCCAACACCTGCTGATATAGTTAAAAGAATTTCCCATATCCTGGTTGTTCTCGACCCGTGCATTTTGCATCAACACCACCCAATCACAACTCAAGTAAGTATATATGAAACAAGTTTATGCAAAATAAAGATAAAACTAGAAACCTAAACAGCTAACTATGGATCCCATAGAGTAAACATTTCTATTTTTTATAGGCCTCCAAATAGGAAGCAAAACGAAACCCAAAATGCACCAATTGAGACAGAAAGAAAAATCCAAAGAAGATATCACATGGTGGTCTTTGGGGGTGGTTGTGGTGCTTGTGGATGATCTTCAAAAACTCGCGAGTTGTTCATTGGAGATTCAAGATATGCGCCACCACTTTCATGAAAATATGGACTTGATTCCTTTCTCCTATAAGAAGAACTAGTAGACCTTTCTCTATATTTTCTAGCCATGATAATTAACATGCCAATGATTCTTTACTGAGTTATTCTTCCATGAAAAGTCTAGCAATCATGACCCATTTGTTTCCATATAATCTGTGAGCATCCATTAATCTTTGTTCTTCTTCTTCACTGAATGCCTTTCTAGTTATCCTTGGGTCTAACTGGTTAAACCATCTCAATCTACAACTATTTCCTTAAAACACAAAACAAGGCATAATCAGTTACTCATTGAAGAAGATAAAATGACACAAAAACAAGTAGAGGCCAACAAGCTAGTTCTTATTACCTGATCTTCCCTCTAATTTTTCTGCAATAAGGTTCCAATTCTAAGGGCCATAGAAGGCAACAAGTTCCTTGAGTTTAGAATCCTCTGCAAGTCTCCAATGACCTCTTGAACAAAGCTTTGACTAACCATTATTGTTACTGGTGGTGGTGATAATTATGGTTTTGATTATTGCATTCCATGACTAAGAACTGATCATATTCTCAAATAAACCCATTAAAGGAGAAGAACTGAAATAGGAACATAGAAGAACTATTTGATATAACTATGAAAGTTGTAATAATCTTTGTGCATAATCAAAGGATGTAATGGGTCATGCTCAATATTTTCATTGTTGTCAGATTATCTTCTGTCGAACAAAAACTATTGCAGTGGAATGGTCACATTTATACCTAAACACTAAAAAAAATGTTTGATGTTTCCTTAGTTGATTGAGATCGAAAGAGAAAGAGTTTGCACAGAGATGAAAACTTTTGAAGTTTTGAGGCAGTTGTTATATTTTTTTCAAGTGGTTTCCACTTTCCATGACATTGCATCACCACTACAACCTTTGACTGACTAGCTAGAGTCACTAGACTCCTCTTGTCATTCCATGGAGAAATAACTTCATGTTTTTAACTAACCCCACAACATCTTTCACACGTCTGGATGTCATTTAGCCTATACTTTCTAGCATTGTTCAGTGCCTGTACAACTTTTTTTCTTACCGGGAAGAAAACTAATGAGAGTTTGACACAAAAAGTATGTATGATGAGTCTATATATTGTTGGAAAACCACCGGTTTTTATGTGAATAAAATTTTTATTATAAAACGCTTTTTCAAAATAATTAAAATACCTTCCAAAATTATCTCTTAGTTTTATTGGGTAAGTTTTTATCTTACATATATATATGGAATTGCACTAGGGTTTTTATATGCATAGAAAAAAAAAACCTCTCTCAAATCCACCGGTGTTGCATACCTCTTCTTCTTCGTTTTCTATGTTTGATACGAGGGTTTTTAAGTGCTAACGATTCGTGAGTTTTCCGCTGCCAAGTTCTAAAAGGACAAGTTTGAATGTGCTATTCAAATTTGTTAGGATTGTTGTATCTTGGAGCGGATGTACCCCGTAGGGCTATAGCATCATCTATTCGTAGTGTAGGGCATTCTTGTCTTAAGGACAGATGTTGAACATGTGCCTCAATCCACCATTACCAATTTGTTCATTCATGGTGTTTAACGGGGATGTGGAAGACGTCAACAATTGAATGGGAGACGACATAAAAACAGATAAGTGCCTCTTATATTAATTAGTTGTTTGATATATTATGAATTTTAATTGTTATTCTCCAACAGTCTTAAGACAAGAGATTATCATAGAGTAACAATTAAGAAATAATCAAATTGGGTTAAATTTGAGTCGTATTAGTTTCTTACGATGACTGTTTTGTCACTTTACTATAGTGATCGTCATGAAATTGTAGCCGGTTAGTATGGGCTTTGTTAGTGGATTTTGTGGGGTATTCAGTATCTATTATATCCTCAAATATGGGGGACATGGTGTGCTATGGAACTTGATCATCTTTTAGTTATTTGTTTGTACAAAACATTAAACGTGTTAATTGGCAAAGTGACAACCAAGTTTTTAGCCTTCGCATATAAACTTTTTAACATCTCGCCCATGAGAAATTTCTAAGATTCCAATTTGCAACCATAAAAATTGATTTGTATTGGTTGACTGGTTTGTCATAAGTGAATTTCTCATCTATCTCATGATCTTATCAGGTGTTCGTTTTCTCGGTCAGCAAAAAGCTATCACTTGTATGGTACGTTTACATGTGTATCAACATTTCGTCTTGATACTTGGGAGAAAGAGATGACAATAGCTAGTTATCATCTGGTCTAGTACCTACACGAGGGTGTCGAGGTTGATACGCATATTAAAGAATCGACTAGTGAATACCGAAATCAACGGCATTTGCGCAAGGAATAGGTCCTTGAGTTTCTTCATTGATATGGCTGAACTAAGAGAGGATACATATTTGGTTACCTGGTTTGGATAAGGGGTCCCCTGTAGATGGTGTATCTTTAGTACCAAAAGAGATTATAGTTTCTCTTGGATGTTTCTTTGGAAATTGAATATGAGGTTGCTTGGCGAAGATTTGGAAAGATTGTGGAAAATCATGTTGTCATTTTTAGTAATTGATTTACCTATAACATGATCACCAGAAATATGCTCCCTGGTTTCGTATGTCTTACGCTTCGGATGCCAGTTATTAAATATAAACAGTGAGCATCGCCAGGATTGCCGTTTGTAAAGCTATCAAAAATATACCTGCAGGGAAGGGAATTGATTACATCAAACAATTAAGAAAGGATATCTCTGAATCTTTAGAGTGGATGATGACCAGCAGTTCGAAGGATAAGAGGTGTCGCGAACAAAATGTAGATTTACAAGCTGAGCTTCTGGGAATGGCACTTGCGGAAGTGTATACGATGCTATTGGATAATTTAGCTGTCACAACAGGGAACAGTAAATCTGTTGGGAACTCCATACAAGACCTGATGACGTGCATACAAGGATGATATCTCTATTATCCTTAATTGATAAATCTTTCACTTGAGATTTAAGAGCTGTGCAAGGAAGCACCATGCACCATGCAATGAATGTACATGAGAACCGTGTAAGGGCTGAGACTAAGATGTATGATTAAGAACTCCTTTTGAATTTAGCTGCGACTCTGGGAGCATCAAGTGAAATGCTTTCACTAATCAAGTAAGCGGTTGGCGGAGCTTAAATGTTGCTCACTTTCACATCCAACCTGTGCAGCCAGTTAAAGTAGTGGACGGATGAACTATTTTATGTTCAAGATCCACGTATCTTAAAGTTCGGGTAAGCAATCTATGTGCAAAGATGAGGCGATGGATGGGAGAACTGGAGCACTAGATTTTGTGCAAATCAAAGTGCGTTCTTCATCAACACAATTATGCGAAGGTACTACGGAGCTCGACGGTATGAGAAAGTTAGTACACCGTTCTTTCCTTAAATAATGAAGCAAAGGTACAGTGGAACTCGCTTCAGGTACCGACCCTCATCTAGAAAGATGTTGCATGTTTTTATTTAGAGTTGTCTAAATCTCATCTCGGAGTAAGAATTGCATATTTTGGTAAACATTCCCAAAACAATTCTAGTATGTGATTGTCATTAGAAGTTATTTAAGCAGTAACTTTTGTAATGATAATTTAGAGTAAGAATATGATGAGAATTCAACTACGGGAGTTGCAGGTCAGTTTACTGGACTAGTGCCACTTTGAACTTACTGAAAGAAAGAATTGATCTTAAATTATTTTCTGGCAAGTCCTTAAAATGTGGGGGATCTTTGGTATATCCACAGACATGTTAAAGGTCTTTTATCTAGATTGGTTGCATATGTATTAGTAGACTTTGCTGAAGTGTAATGCATATTTAGATCCTTGAATATTTATTCAAAGCTTTCTGAGTGTTGTTCTTGAATGTCGCTCGCATGAGTCTAGGGACGTGGAGTTTGATGGAAAACAATTTGTTGGATCTTGTTCTCATCAGAGAGATCAAGATAATCCCCTTAACTTGTGACCAAGCTTGTCTAGAATTCATCATAAATGTGGGGGATAAGACATGTGATCTTACAATCCATCAACGATGAGAGGTATATGATGAATGTATCAAACAACCTTGACAATATAAGAAAGACATGTGATTATGGACCACTTCAAGTAGTCATAATTTAGAGAAAATAAGTAATATGGAAAATTGTTCATCTTATTTGCACATGTCAGTGTGTAATCATACACAAGCGGATTTTGAGAATGTATCCTTGAAAGGTCAATCAAATGTGGGACAAACTACAAGGTTTGGAGAAAATGTTGATGTTACCTGATTTTGCATATATATTAGTATAAGCATAGATACTTATCTTATTGGTTACCTCTATTATGATTTATCTTGTGATTTGATAAACATGTTTTACATCTACTAATAAATCATTGATTGTTTAGATTTGACAGAAACTAATATGCGGTTGACATGGTCTAAAGGATCAGTAGGTAACCAAATATTTTTTTTTTGGATGTAGTTTCTGTCTAACGTGTTTAGTACGTGTTGCAAAACAGATGTGCATATCCGCGTTTACCCTTGGAAATCACAGGGATGCTCTGATTAGAAGACCAGAGATTGGAATGCATGAGGTACATAATTAATTTCAATTATGTGATATATGCTTTACAACCACCTATGAAATATGTGATATATTTATGATTTGACTGAAATACCAAGATGGCTGATATGATCTAAAGGATTGAAAGGATCCAGAAGAAATTCTGAAGGAAATGGTTTTTGTCAAACTCGATGCGTTTAATGTGTGTTGTAAATGTGCAGTATATCAGGTGTATACAAAAACCCTTGTATCTCAAGAGAGTTACTGGATGATCTGATTAGAGATTTGCAATACTTGAGGTACATCTTAAATTGTGTATGTAATACATATTGTACTGACCTTAAGAGATGTTGTTGTTTCAGGCTATGGATAAATCTTAGCCCATGTGTGTATCCTCTTAAGGAGTGTCTGTCTAAGGAAGTCCTTAAGATAGACAAGATGAACTTGTATTTTGAAGAAATCAAAGTTTGTGTGCTTTAATTCAAGCATAAGAGGAAGACGAATGATTACTAAGATGCTTCTTAAAAGATATTCCTTTGTGACCGACGCCTGGCCATCATTGCAGAAACTCAATTGACTATGTGAGTCTAAAGTAAATGAGCAATGAAAAAGTCTAGACATACTCGGAGAAGGCTAATTCGGTAAGACAATTATACTCTCTAATGAAGTAATTTTAGTTGATTCGTGAAAGTCAAAAAGAGAGTCTCAGTAGACATGTAAAGTCAAAAGAGAACCTCATGGACTTAGTGAAGTCAACAGAAAAATTAGTGATCCTTTGACGAAAGGATAATCTAGAGAGATAGTTTGAAATTATACATCGAGGGGGACGGGACTTAAGCTCATAAAATTAAACTTGCCATGAAGGATACTCAACCTTGCTGACTGGATATCCCAAGATCAAGGTTTCGAATGAGACAACTAATTTATGGTGGGTAAAGGTAAACACTATCAGAGAATTATATTCTCTCTGTCCCTTCCCTATGGTGTAGATGTGATAGTGTGACTGCATGTGAAGGATGACTTTTAATGAGTCTTAATGAGTTCCATAGTTTCAATTTAAGATTGAAGTGGGGTGTAGCAGTAAACACTCTTGATGGAACTCACCTATCTGAATGAGGAAGTGGGGCCGCTTCCTATGAGAATTGAGCTGATTCTCTAGAGCATTCTGAGAAACAAGATTCGTCCGGGGCCAAAATGGACACAACGGCGGAGCTTGGCAGCAACCTTGGAGATTTCATGTGTGGTTGTTATCGCGAGTTACACCAAATGTTAGACAGTTCAAGACCTTATAGACACTGGCTAACAAGTAATTCCGGTAATCTCTCACTAAGCAAAGGTTCAAGACCTAATGGACACCTATGCCTATTCGTGATATTTCCTGTTTTTCGTGTTTTATCGTATTTTCATTCATGTGGGGGATTGTTGGAAAACCACCGGTTTTTATGTGAATAAAATTTTTATTATAAAACGCTTTTTCAAAATAATTAAAATACCTTCCAAAATTATCTCTTAGTTTTATTGGGTAAGTTTTTATCTTACATATATATATGGAATTGCACTAGGGTTTTTATATGCATAGAAAAAAAACCTCTCTCAAATCCACCGGTGTTGCATACCTCTTCTTCTTCGTTTTCTATGTTTGATACGAGGGTTTTTAAGTGCTAACGATTCGTGAGTTTTCCGCTGCCAAGTTCTAAAAGGACAAGTTTGAATGTGCTATTCAAATTTGTTAGGATTGTTGTATCTTGGAGGCAGATGTACCCGTAGGGCTATAGCATCATCTATTCGTAGTGTAGCGGGCATTCTTGTCTTAAGGACAACATGTTGAACATGTGCCTCAATCCACCATTACCAATTTGTTCATTCATGGTGTTTAACAGGGATGTGGAAGACGTCAACAATTGAATGGGAGACGACATAAAAACAGATAAGTGCCTCTTATATTAATTAGTTGTTTGATATATTATGAATTTTAATTGTTATTCTCCAACATATATGAGATTCATGTTTTCTATTTTTGTTTTGTGTTCTTTCTTTTTTTTTTTTTGGGGGGGGTGGGGGGTTAAAAGATAACACACTTGAGTCTTTTAGAATCATCATGACTAATCATGAAAAGTCCACACTCCAAGTAGGTGAACCTTAAACTCTAACTCAGTTTAAGTCTATCTCAATTTCTTCTTAACTTTATGTTTAGGGTTCATTGAATGATTTCATCTAAAATGTGGAGGGATTCATGTATTGATGTTTGTGACTTCTGAGAATCAATTTTGTACAACCTTTCAAGTTTCAACCTCTACGACTAAAATGCATATTGATTGTTGAATAATGCTCGATGACCTTCACTTCAAATTTTAGCTTCATTTGTTAATCACATCAAACCCTTTCCTTTAAATTTGTTTTTCCTATTCTAATTTTCATAATTGCATATTTGGTTTTTGTAATTATTACGAGTACTGTACTATGTATAGTGATCAATGAGTATTGTGTAGTGACTGAAACAAGAACCGTCCTTACCCACACATAAACCATAAATAAGCCATCTTTGTTGCAGTGAAGAAATCTGAGCACCTTACACTCACTGTGCAAAACCTGCCTACTTATGGAAAACAACTAAACCAGATTGACCCAACCAATGAACGAAAGGACCATTTCAGGCTATATATAAAACCATCAGTCCTCTAACCCTGCAATAATCTGAGGGGCCCTTTTCTTGTTTCATGATACGTAAAGGCCCTCATGGATTATAAAATAAAATAAAACAATATCTATTTAATTTGCAACTTTTTAAAATAAAAATTTATTTGCAATCGTCTAAACATTTATGAAAGTAAGTAAAATCATCAAGTTTTAGGGAAATTATTTAAAGAGGAAGGATCCCCTCACACCCTTATTTTCACACAATCTTACATGTTTGGAGACATTTTTCTTAACCAAAATTAAACGGTAACGTATTTGAAGCTAATTTTTTGGGTATATGTCCGTCTTAAATTTGTAACACCTTCTACTAAATTATTTGTGAGGACGGATCCCTTGACAGGGGCATATTTGACATGGTTTGACAGGTTCATGCTGATCGTTGGATGATGATACAAGGACGGTTCGGATTATTACAATTACAATATATAATATGATAATTCGGATTATATCAAGACCCGACATGGATATTTTCTTTATTCTCTCCGCCATCTTCTTCTGATTCTGCTAATACAAACTTCAACCTTTTTTTCGCGTACTAAAACATAGAAATAAACCAGAAGCTTCTGAAGAAGATCATAATCGGAGAACAAATAAATAGAAAAACGAAAAAATAGTAATAAAAAAAGAACAAAAAGATGAAATTATACTGATTTAAGAATTAAACCAAAGAAAAACTCTAAGATCGTTACTAATCTCAATTTCTACTGAGGTATATGTGTTGATTTATTTGATGACTTGATGACATGATTAGAGGTATAAAAAGGAAAATTAGGGCACCACATCTAGCAAGTAACTGGAAGAAAGAACCCAAACTGGATTCTGAAAGATGAAGAGAAGTAGTCCAAATTGTAATTATTGGATACAAGACTTTGGATGAGGCAGACATGGATGGAGCCTTAATTTGTTATTAGATTTCATTAATTGATTTACTATTTAAGCTTAAATCTTTCTACTGTTTGATGGCTTGTAACATGAGAGAAAAACTTCAATCTACGATCGTACAAGCTAAATGATGAACCTCAAAAATATTTGAAGATTGAGACAACAATGAAGATCGAAAAGAAATGGAATTAAAAGGTAGGAGCGAAGAAGCAAGAAAAATCTGAACATCTGTTACTATTACGGGTCACAGTTTAACCCAAATAACCATATTATTTTGTATATATCTAAACCATCCATATAGCATCATCTAATGGCCAATGACAGACTGTTAAATCTTACAAACAACACGCAATGCAGATAGGAGGTTTGGGAGAGAACCTCCACATATTATAGTGATGGGTTAGGGCATACTTAGCCAGAGCATGGGAAACATTGTTCCCACCTCTTTTGTTGAACACAATTTTATCTTCAGCTACCTTCTTCAGTTGATTTCAAATTTGAAAGATGAGCTGGTGCAGTTTCCAAGGAATTTGGCAATTCTCTTTATTCAGCATATTCACCACTTTTTCAGCATCACATTCAATAATAACCCTCTGCAGATGCGACATCAAGGCAAATTCAACAACTAGGAGAACATCTCTTGTTTCAGCCTCTACAGGATTTAGCACCTTATGAGCTATTGTGCCACATCCTGTAAAATTAACTTTTGCATTCCTAGCTACCACTGCCTATCCATTTTTAAAGTCCAAAAAGCAACACCTGTATTAAGTTTAATCCAATCGGGAGGAGTCCACTTGTTTGCCATTTTCTTTGTGTTGGCAGAGTGTTCATGATGTTCTTCCTCAGGTAAGATAGGAATGATATAATTAAACCAGAACTGAGCCTCTTTGATTATGCTTTGTATAATCTGCTCCTTGTTTTGAAAAACTTTCTCATTCCTGCATTTCCATAAAGCCCACATCACGCAACTAGCCATCTTAAATTCATCGTAGTTACTTTTCTCTGCTAGCCAGCCAACAATTATTGGTTGTTGTTTAAACCCCTATATTGCTCGGTTCACGCCCCTAGTGGTGAAGCAAAGAAAGCCAAAACCACCATCGTACAATGGAAAAAGATATGTTCAACATATTCAATAGCTACATTACACATTATGCATTCCTGGTTGATGCCCTTAACATGTTTTCCTAGATTATTAAATAATTCTAGGCCATTATGCAGAACTCTCCTGATAAAGATGTGAATTTTTGGGCACAAATCTTTAACATCCCAAAAAATTTCCCAGGGAAAGTTATCGTCATAACTAGTTAAGGCACTTGGTTGTTTCTCTTTGAATATTTTTATGAAATACTTGCTAGAGAATGTACCATTATGGTGGTGGTTCCATATAAGCATGTCTTCAATAGCTTCTTCTGCTTTAGGAATATAAATATCCAGGATTTGAGCTGCGGACTGATCTTGAAATAGCTGGTGAACAAGTTCTGTATTCCATATGGTAGGTTCTTGAAGGATGAGATCTGAGACTTCGTGAATGTTTCCTAAGGAGACGTTATATTTCAGCTCTGGCATGCAGTTGATATGATTAATTAGCCACGGGTCTTTGGTGACATGAATCTTTTGACCATCACCTACACTTCATATACATCCTTCTTTGATATCCTCTTTACAATCAAATATGGCTTTCCATGTAGAAGAGCTTCTTGAGTTTGTTGTAGCTTCCCCAAAGGACTTATCTCTCGTAATACTTCACTTTCATGATGGCACCCCACACAATCTTCATCTTCAAGAAGTTTCCATCGTAGATTTGCTATCCGAGCTTTATTGAGATGGGTCAAAGATATAATTCGAGTCCACCTTGCACCTTTTAAATCTCGTGAATCTATTCCAATTTATAAAGTGGGTCTTTCTCGTTGTATGATTGTGACCCCACCAGAAATTACGAATAATCCTTTCTAATCTTACAATAACAACCTTTGGAAGAAGAGAAGTGGCCATGCAATATGACGGAATCAACCTGAGAACGTGCTTAATGAGGATAGTCTTCCCAGTGTGAGACAAATATATTCTTTTCCACCCAGCAAGTTTGTTCTCAATCTTCTCGAATATGAAGCCAAATGAATCAATTTTAAACGATGATTTCAGATTTAGAAGCCAATATATCTATCATTACCTTTCATTTGGTTTACAACCAAGGTCTCAGCTACATGATTTCTTTTTTCTTCTTTGACGCCCTTGCTGAACATAATGGCAGATTTCTCTAAATTCGCTTGTTGTCCAGACCACTTGACATATACGGATAAAATATCTTGCAGACTTTGGACAGTTCTGTAATTATAGGGTTTCAATTCTTGATTCAAAGGTTCCTAATGAGTCGTGTTGTGACGAGGTCACCTTCCTGACAATTTTTTTAAGGGTGCACCTTTTGACCCTTGGATTTATCTTATATATGTACACACATCCATAGGCAACATTTATAAAAAAAACAAAACTTTTTTTATTTTTATTATCTTTAAATTCCCTATATATAAATTTATTTTTCCTTTAATTCTCCTGGCATTGAGTCCGTGAGATCAAAACTTAATTTTTAGGTTTCTCGGTGTTTCTAAACCTAGATGCGGGTTTTTATTTGTTTGGAATATAGATAAAGATTTGTGATTGATGGTGTTTTTGAAGGGGTGCATACATGTGATTAGTGATTGGTATACTAATGTATCATTCTTTACTTAAACTCTGAGAAACCAAGTGTCTTCTCTATTATCGAAAACAAAAAATGACCACTACTTGACATATTCATGGAACTTTCAGGGACTAGATTCTGAAAACGGTGAAGTTATGTCTCTCTTGGAATGGAATATGGATTAATCGTTGTTCACTTGCTCCTACTAACTTATTTTCCACCGTAATCACCTTGATAACTATGTTCCAAACTGGATGAGTGGTGCTTTTTATTCACATGTGTATTTTGTTTTTGGATGGAACCGTGTATCAACTGTTTTTATTTTCTCCCATGATACATCTTTGATAGAGAGATTCAATTGCAAATATATTAAATATAGGGATTTAAAAAATAATAAGAGAAATAAAAAATAAAAGTAAAAATTTTATTTTCTAAATGTTTCCTAGGGATGTGTGTGCATCTACAAGATAATATCCGAGGGTCGAAGAGTGCACCCTTATAGTAGTTGTCACGAGGGTGACCTCGTCACAACATGAATTGTAATTATAGGGTTTCAAATGCAGTTTTATTTGATAACAATATCACGGGGCTTTTTGTTTTCTCGTTGGGTGTGTATATACTTTCTTGTCCAAGCCCAGCCAAACATTCAGATGTTATTCCAAAAAAATTATACTACTTCTATGGTAAGAAATGAAGACGTGAATGTTGCTTGATATCAGATACTTTTGAAATTTTTATCATACTATTGCGCCATTAGATCCAGGGATGTTAGAATACTCATGGCTATATATTTTGCAAGGGGAGCTTTTCCAGGTTCTCAATGGTGGACTAAATTTCCACACTTCATTCTTGGTGCTTTGGGAAATGACGGATCAACTTTGTTTTAGTTAACTTGTACTTACTTTTTGCATTATTTCATCTCTCCTTCTCTAGAAGTCGGGCCTAGCTCTATCTTCCTATTTTATTTGCCTTTATCAATAAAATCAAAATCTCCTCGTAAATTTTGTTCAAAAAGAAATAGAAATATACAACTAGCTAACATTTTTTCGAGATTATTAACATGAATATAAACTCTATATATATATCGCAGCACCCCACCCACCCACCCACACATTTTTTTTGCCCGAGGTGTATGGACACTTTAATAGCACATCCAGAAATATCTTTTTTTACTTCTAAAAATCAAAAAGTTAGTTGAGGTATTAAATTTCATAACGACTTTTGCTGGAGTTTGTGAACTGAAAACAAACTCAATCCGGGTACTTAATTATGCGTACCGGTATGCATACTTGAGTGGGTTATTTTCTAAAAACGGTTTATTCGTGAACTAAGATATATATAAACTAAGGAATGCAATCTTTGGAAACCGTGGATATAATGTTCATGAATTGATTCGAGTGAATCAAAATCGTTTTTGCTTCGATTGTGTCTTATATACTTCTATAAGATCTTAGCAATTGAACAACTCTCCAACTAGTTCTTTTGAGTCATTTGAACTAGTTATGGTGAAGATGAATAAGGTTGATATGAAAGTGCTCATATGGCTAACCATTGGTTAACTATTGTTGAACCAACTAGGTGTACACGTTTAGGTACGGTCACACAAACCTAAATGAACGTATATTTCATTTGTGTATAACAATCTAAGTTCGATCTAACGGTTGAAAGATATTAGCTTGAATCTAATCAGGTTTTCATCTAATGGTGAATATTGAATGCTTTGTTACCAAGATAACTTAGATTGCAAACCCTGATTTGGAGACTATATAAAGGAGAACTCTAGCAACTAGAAAACCTAATCCCCACACCTCCTGTATGATACTAGTTGTATAAGCTAGAGTCGATTCTCCTTCAACCTTAGGTTTCTACCGAGACCCTGTAGGTTAACGACTTGAAGACTTCATTGGGATTGTGAAGCAAGACCCAACTATTTTCTCTGTAGTTGTGTGATCTGATCTTACTGTTTCTATGGTGACTGAGTGCAATCGTAAGATTGGCTTGAGATTAATTTCTCCGATAGGCAAGATATAAAAGTAGTCACAAACATCTTCCTCTCATTGTTTGTGATTCTACAATATCTTGTTTTGCTAGTCGATTAAGATTATTGTGAGGTGATTAATATTTCTATGTTGTTCTTCGGGAATATAAGTCTGGTATATCAATTGGTTCCTGTTCACCTTGATTTATCAAAAGACGGAACAAAACTCGCAGGTATTTCTTTGGGAGACAGATTTATCTATTCATGTAGACTTTTCTGTGTGATAAAGATTTGTTTATTAAAGTCTTCGACTTTGGGTCGTAGCAACTCTTAGTTGTGGATGAGATCAGTTAAGGGAATCAAGTGCGTAGTATCCTGCTCGGATCAGAGACATAAGGAGCGCAGCTGTACGTTGGATCAGTGTGAGATTGATTGGGGTTCAATTACAGTCCAGAATGAAGTTAGTTTGTAGTAGGCTAGTGTCTGTAGCAGCTTAATACAGTGTGTATTCAATCTGGACTAGGTCCCGGGTTTTTCGCATTTCTTTGTTTCCTCGTTAACAAAACTTCTGGTGTCTGTGTTATTTCTTTTCCGTATTATATTTTTTTATATAATTGAAATATCTCAGGTTGTGCGTTGAATTGATCAATTGGTAAATCCAACATTTGGTTGTTGATTGAAATTGATTGATCCTTGAACATTGGTCTTTGGTACCATTCAAGTTATTTCTCTTGTATTCAATCGAGGCTCATGAGACTTCTATTTGTTTGTGTAAGGATTGAATCGAGAACTTGAGATATAACTCTTTAATATACTTTTTATTAAGATTGAGTCTGGTTGTCTAGTTGATTCTCTTAAAAGTATATTGGAGTTAGTCCAGACAGATTGCTAAGCGAAATATTAGGTGAGGTTGTTGTACCCCTATTTTTTCAATTGGTATTAGAGCAGGCAAACACGTTTAAAGACCTTTTAAGTCTGTGTTTGTAGCGATCCGACTCTATGGAAAGAAATTACATCTCCTTAAACGTACCACCGGTCTTCGATGGTTCAAACTACTTGTGGTGGAAAATCGTTATGCGTGCTTTTCTTCAAGCTCGTGATTTTCAAACATGGGTACGTGTTGTTAATGGCTATACTCCTCCGGTTGATACAGAAGGCGATGTGTCTAGACCTGAGGATATTGGTAGATATAGTCCAGAAGAAATCCTTGCTGCAAAGCAAAATTATGACGACTTAAATGCTATCATACATGCCATTACCCCAGATCTTAAGCATCATGTGATTACGTGCACAAATTATAAAGATGCCTGGGATATCTTAGAAATCGTATATGAAGGGAATACTTGTGATAAAGAAGCTAGGCTTCAAAACCTAAATTCTGATCGGGAAAACCATCGTATGGCAGATGAAGATTCATTTGATGAGTTTAATCACAAAGTGTCTGAAATTGTTAATGCATTATTTGCATTGGGTAAGACTATTCCTTAAAAGGACATTGTGATGAAGATTCTCAGATCTCTGTCATCTATATACGATTCTAAGAAGCATGCCATCGTTGAAGGAAATAACCTTGGTGCGCTTTCCAGAAATTCTCTGGTTGGGAAATTAAAGATCTTTGATCATGAACATACATCCAAATCTAGAAAGGATGTTGCGTTCAAAGCACAAAAGAACACTAAATTACTTGATAAAGGTAAAAGTGTTTGCATCTCTGAATATGATCTTTCTGAGGCTGATTCATCAAGTGAAGAACTTGACAAGTCAATCTCGTTGATCACAAGACAGTTTAGGGACCTTCTTTTGAAGAGAAGTAAACGGTTCTCCAGAGATAAATCTAGGTCATCAGATAAACCGCATAATCGTGTTCCTCCTAAATATGGATAATGATGAGACTGATGACGAGGATATGCCTCAGTGCTTTGAGTGTAAAGATTTTGGTCATTTTGCAAATGAGTGTCCAAATCGAAAGAAATACACTGGGAACAAAGGTCTTACTGCAACTCTTGATGAAATGTCTGACAACTATGATTCTAATGAAGACGAAAAATCAAGTGTAGCACTTCTTTGTGAAAATATTAATTTTGATAATTGTAGCAATACATACATCAATCTTGATATTCTTTCAGAAGAGAGCTCAACCAATCTAGAAGAAAAAATTGAACTTTCCATTGGAAACTCTCTGTCTATTTTTCAGGTTCTACTATGTGTCTAGCAGCTTGCACATCTCGGATACCTGAATCATATTCCAGGTTGAAATGCTCATATTGTTTGCTCAAGGGTCATGAACTGTCAAAGTGTTTCAAGTATAAACATAAATTGAGGCATACCAACAAACTTCAATGAAGAGCAAATCGATTAGCAAACAAGCTCAAACTTGTTCAAAAGACTGCTGAGGTATATAAGATTTTATCTTCGTCAAAGAAGTTAGTTTCCAAGGATAAGACAAGACCATTTGAAAGAAAGTTATGGTCTAAACACTATGAGAAATAGGGTTCTATGAATTCCGATCGAAAAGGAAATAGTGGACATATTATTGTTCACCCCACCTCAGGCTTTAAGAAAAAAAAATTCTTTGGTTGTTTTGATTTTCTTTTGTTTTTGCTCTGAGAGCATTGTAAATTCTGGAATTTATGCCGCTTTAAATATCTAATGATATTGGAAAGGACTTCCCTGGTTAATCAATAAAAGAGGGTCAAAATTGACAATTCTTCCTTTTGCAGGGTATGAGTTGTGCGTACGTGAATCTTTTAAGTGTATAAAGGTTCTGTAACCCTACATTCCCTTTTCCTTCCCTGAAAATCTTTTTAACTTAAGACTGCTTGTTGAGGTTAAATTGTGATTTCCTCTCACAAATCCGTACGCTTATGGATACTCCAAGCATCATGTCTTCTGATGGAAAAGATGTTAATATGGTTTTTAAGACATCAATCACGAAGGAAAAAGAAAGATCTCTGTTACCTCCAACTTTGAAAAGAAAGAAAAAAGGAATGTGAGGAAGCCAAGAGTTTTTCCTTCAAATTCTCAGAAGTTTTATGATGTTCTTGAAAATTTGAAGGAGACAAGAAAGGAGATTCAACAAATAAAGGCTTTTGTTATGAGAACTCTTGAAATTCAGAAGGCTTGTTCAACATCATCGACCTGAGAAGGCTTGCCGGAATTGACTCCTTTCTTCACGAACCATATGTTCCCATGACTGACTGACAAGGAGTTCGGGGACGATAAAGAGTTTTTCAGAGGTCTCAATGTCTAGGAAAACTTCTTGTGAGAATTTTATTCTTGTGTATTTAATAAGAATAACTAGAGTTTGGAATATCCATTATTGTGATTACACATAGCTATGTCCAACGTTTTTCATCTTCAATATTTTTAGATTTATTTGTTTAAATTCTAAAGTTCATTTGGAAGATGATTTTGCAGAAATTAATCTTTATGGTTTTATATATTGCAACTTGATACGGGATATGTGTGTTTGCGTCCGTGAACTATGATTGTCCCATACGTGGTCAAAAGTTAAGTCTTTCATATGTCGATATGCAAGTATTGATAAAAGATTGAATGAACTTTTGACAAACAAAAGTTAAGCCTTTTATGTCATTATGCAAATATTGATGGAAGAAAGGATGAGCTTTTGTTTACAAAGATTAAGTCTATTGTATGTCATTGTGCAAGAACTTGTGCAAATAGTGATGAAAGATAGAATAAATCTTTTTTATTCCGCATTATTGATCTTCTCTGATCCATATTTTTAATGTATATATTATGCGGCTCCGTAAGTTCTCTTATGTTGAGCATTTTCGATTAAATTAATCATGGGTTCTCTTGTGGTTAATTTAATTGAGTTTTTGGATACAAATTTATATTTTCATGTGATTTGTTAATGTCCAAAGAAATCATTCTTTTCTTATGAAAGTAAGGTCGCTCTTGTTGTTCTTTCGGGAATGACATTTTATGGGGAGAGTTCTTAATTGAACTTGTGCTTAATTGTCAAATCTTTGTGGGGACTGCATTGTGGAATATTATAGGGGTTATCTTGTATCTTTATAAACTACTTGATAAATGTATTTAGTTTAGGTTATATGATTGCATCTAAATATTTGATATGTGCTTTTTTCTGGTCATGAAGTGTCTCCATGGAAATTTCATTAGGATCCCACTAGTTTTCGTATCTCTGCCAATTTTATTGACAAAAAGGGGGGGAATTAATGTGTAGTTCACACTACAAATACATATGGTTTTCGGATCATTATGTAAGGGGGGGGTTTCATGTGAGATGAAGTATTGACTAAGGGGGAATGATATATATCACCATAGTATTGTTGTCGAAGTTGTGATACAATTGAACTTTGATGCTATGTAATAATACTATGACACTGTGTAACAATGATTGAGAGCTTTCTCATTGTTATGGCTACGGATCTTCAACAACAATGATGCTACATTAAATATCTTTGGAATCATTGGAATACTTGGAAGTGACGAAGATTTCGAATAATGTTGAAGAACTAAGGAGATCATGCATGTGGATGAGAAGCTGCAAAGTTTATTTATTTTGTATTCCATATGTATTGATAGTTTTGTCACTGAAATTGACAAAGGGGGAGATTGTTAGAGCACTGCTCGGTCGAACTCACAAGCTTTGTTATCTCTAGCTTGTTTTTCAAGTTTAGTTCCCAAAACTATAAGTCTTGATTTCTAGTCTACTTATAGCTAAGTCTCGGACTAGGATAGAAAGTGTAGTTGAGCTCTAAACTCCACGTCGTTCATCATGCAAAGACGAAAAACTACCCAAGGAACAGGCGGATCTTCATCGACAAAAAGGTATGTCGAGACTTGAACTTATCTATCACTCAAAAGTCTATCTATTCTATCTCCTATCTGAGACAAAAGTCGTATTGCTATATAGACTTCTATTATACACATTTGCTATTTCGAGACGAGTTTATCTCGCTTATATATTTCTCGAAATATGTGTTGGTAAGCTTTCGCTTTGGACAAGTTCATCTTTACAAGTGACGAAAATCATGTTGATATTTTTAATATCTTGAAAATCGATTTGATGAAAAATAATGTGTGAATAACCTCTATTTAACATCCTCTAATAATGTTTCAATGATTGAAATGAGAGTTTAGAATATATAACCTTGACTGGATATAAACATCGTATGTGAACTCATACTTGTGTAAGTCCAAAATCCTTGAATCAAAGTATGTGTACTTTACTGGTTTAGGATGTCCGAAGCTAAGTCCACGTACCCGTACGCGTACTGCCGGATGTTCACATCCCGAGAATTTCTGCTGGAGTTTGTGAACTGAAAACAAACTCAATCTGGGTACTTAAGTATGCGTACATGTATGCATACTTGAGTGGGTTATTTTCTAAAAACGGTTTATTCGTGAACTAAGATATATATAAACTAAGGAATGCAATCTTTCCAAACCGTGGCTATAATGTTCATGAATTGATTCGAGTGAATCAAACCCGTTTTTGCTTCTATTGTGTCTTATATAGTTATATGAGATCTAAGCAATTGAACAACTCTCTAACTATTTCTTTTGAGTCATTTGAACTAGTTATGGTGAAGATGAATAAGGTTGATATGAAAGTGCTCATATGGCTAACCATTGGTTAACTATTGTTGAACCAACTAGGTGTACACGTTTAGGTACGGTTACACAAACCTAAATGATCGTGTATTTCATTGGTGCATAACAAGCTAAGTTCGATCTAACAATTGAAAGATATTAGCTTGAATCTAATCAGGTTTTCATCTAACCGTGAATATTGAATGCTTTGTTACCAAGGTAAATTAGATTGCAAACCCTGATTTGGAGAATATATAAAGGAGAACTCTAGCAACTGGGAAACCTAATCCCCACACCTCCTGTGTGATTCTAGTTGTATAAGCTAGAGTTGATTCTCCTTTAAGCTTAGGTTTCTACCGAGACCCTATAGGTTAACGACTTGAAGACTTCATTGGGATTATGAAGCCAGGCCCAACTATTTTCTCCGTAGTTGCGTGATCTGATCTTGTTGTTTTTATCGTGATTGAGTGCAATCGTAAGATTGGATTGAGATTAATTTCTCAGATATGAGAGATATAAAAGTAGTCACAAACATCTTCGTCTCATCGTTTGTGATTCCACAATATCTTGTTTCGCTAGTCGATTAAGATTATTGTGAGGTGATTTATATTTCTACTTTGTTCTTCGGGAATATAAGTCCGGTATATCAATTGGTTCATGTTCACCTTGATTTATCAAAAGACGGAAAACTCGTAGGTATTTCTGTATGAGACTGATTTATCCTTTCCTGTAGACTTTTTTGTGTGATACGAATTTGTTTATTAAAGTCTTCGACTTTGGATCGTAGCAACTCTTAGTTGTGGATGAGATCGGCTAACGGAATCAAGTGCGTAATATCCTACTGGGATCAGAGATGTAAGGAGCGCAACTGTACCTTGGATCAGTGTAGATTGATTGAGGTTCAACTACAGTCTAGACCGAAGTTAGTTTGTAGTAGGCTAGTGTTTGTAGCGGCTTAATACAATGTGTGTTTAATCTGTACTAGGTCCCGGGGTTTTTATACATTTGCGATTTCCTCGTTAACCAGACTTCTGGTATCTGTGTTATTTATTTTCCGCATTATATTTTGTTATATAATTGAAATATCACAGGTTGTGCGTTGAATCGATCAATTGGTAAATACAACCTTTGGTTGTTGATTGAAATTGATTGATCCTTGAACATTGGTCTTTGGTACTGTTCAAGTTATTTCTCTTGTATTCAATCAGGCTCGTAGATTTCTATTTGTTTGAGTAAGGATTGAATCGAGAAATTGAGATATAACTCTTTGATATACTTTTTATTAAGATTGAGTCTGACTGTCTAGTTGATTCTCTTAAAAGTATATTGGAGTTAGTCCATACAGATTTCTAAGCGAAATATTTAGTGAGGTTGTTGTACCTACACTTTTTCATTTGGAATCGCCCAAATTCACTTACGAAAATCAGGTTCACATGCCCATTGTGTGTACGCATACTGATTTTAAGTTGAAACTGTTAGATCATAGCTCGGTTGAAACCACCAAGCGTTGGTATGTCAAGTTTGGTTGTCATACTTTAGTGAGCCAAAACTCATTTAAAGAGTCGTTTGATTATGTACTAGAGTCAACTTCGTATATGTTAGCTTGAAAGTATTAGGATATGAGACATTACAAGTATTGCGAAGACTTTAAGAAGTGAAGAAGTAAGGAGCTACAACGACAACATCATCCTTACACTTGAGGTTAGTGATATTTGACTTGAACTATTTCATTCCCTAACGTATCTTTCAAGTCGTGCATATTGAAAACATAAATACGAAGCATGAATGATTATACTCTAGTTAGACATAGTATTAAGGAATACAATACGAGGTTTATTGCTTAACCATTAAACTTTGTACATAAGACATCGACATAATCGTTTGAATGCTATTGTGATTATGTATGTGTATAAGGTGAAGATTTCATCATAGGAAACAATGTTTTACATTTGTTTTAAGGAAGTAAATTCATGAACTTGTTTTGTGAATCGAAAGGGAAATCGCCAGGCATTATTGGTATTGTTATTCATTGCATATCTTTTGAACTACCAATATGTGTGATTAGTATAACCGCTCATGACTTGTTTATTCTTGGTAAAACTATTCACAAAGGCCTGACTTTTGTATTGGTATGACTTTTTATTAGTGAAACCGATCTTAAGTAATCACCTGAGATGGTACTATCGATTTAGTGTTATTGGTATGATCGACTCTGGGTAAAGGGGAACCGATCCTAGTAAGAGGTGCAACCTATCACAAAGGGGAATCGATCCTTGTATGAGGTGCAGTAAGTTTTTAGTAGAAAGCGGAACCGATCCTATGGACATGTGCAACACGTTTTTAGGCAAAGGGGAACCGATCCTATGGACATGTGCAACAAGTACAAGTCAGATACCATATATATGTGGGGAACCGATCCTAGTACCTAGTCAACCGAATTTCGGTAACTAGTGTGACTATGCATAGTACTCACATGGAGGTAGAATCGAAACTTGTTTTGGTAGAACCGTGAAACCCATGATTGGTGATTTGAGTGTTCTTGATCAATCACGTAGTTCTTGAAAGTCAAATGAACCAATTCTAAACTTGTTTGGAAGTGTGGCAAATCGGTTTCAAGATTGTAAGTATGAAAAAGGACTTACAAAGTAAAGATGTCGACATACTTTGAACATGTGCAGTAACGCTTATCTTTAATTGTTCAAAGATATTCCTTAATAGTTAAAGGAAGAAAATCCCGGATCGAAGAAAAATAAGTTAAGAATCTTTTAATTAAGGTTTTTAATTTTATTTTAGGAAACTGAAAATAGTAATGTGCATTTACTAGTTGGAGATTTTCCAAGAGATTTTCGGTCAATATTTGGACAAAGCATTTCCGGGGAATTATGAAAACCGAATTTGGAATATATTGCATATCTTGAGAATATTTTCGTTTTGGAAATTCCTTGGTGTCCAAACTCCCTTGTCTATAAATATCAAAGTTTGCATTTCAAGCAAACTAATCCTCGAAGCCAACAAAACTACCTCGGTTGTCTTTATTCTTTGGTGGAGCCGCCTATTCGGAGAGGAAAGTAACCTAATTAGGCGAAATCTCTTACGACCGCTCAGTTTAAAGACTTCTTTGGGATTGAGAAACTCTATTAGTACCGTTGGTGGGAAACTAGATAATTGTGGTGTATCTTTTGTTTCCAATTGATTTGATTGACTAACGGTGGTTGAACTTTGATTGCACCTAGTTTGTTTATACTTGAGAATCTTCTCTTCCGATATAAGATTCACTCAAACTAGATCAAAGTTTCGAAGCCAGGATCTTTAGACTGTTTGTAGATCTAAAGACGTCTTGTGATAATCCATTGTTAACAGACACCGTTCTGTGCGTGATTGATCATAAGAGATTCAAGTTGATTGTGTGCAAGTGTTTATTGAAGATCTAAGAAGATTTGAAGACAAAGAAGACTTTGAAGATTTCTGATTTGGGTTCACAATCTTTGGTGTGCACAATACTTGTTTCGATAAAAGAGGATCCAACTATAATCGGTTTATCCTTGTGGTAGATTAGATTGATTAGTTGTGTAGATCAGCATCAATACAATTCTTTGTGATTAAAAGTATTGATTGCAAAATCTTAATAATTACTTTGGTAGTTGATGATAAGATAGATCTAAGAACATGACAAAGGAGTTTATATTGAGATAAACAGAAGAGCCTTTTGTCGAACTCACATCACTTGGTTGAAAAGAGTTGATACCAAACTGATTTGTTGTTCCTTTACTGTTTGAAATACGAACCAAATGAATTGTTCCAAGTACGTCACTTATTACAGGTCGGAGGCGTGGGAATACATACGAAACTAGGTGAACTATAGGTTTAATTGCTTGGTCTCAACTATACGAAGTTGGTTTGATTTGTATAACGGATTAATCCTGAGAGTATTCAATTCTGGACAAGGTCCCGGGGTTTTTCTGCATTTGGGGTTTCCTCGTTAACAAAATCTCTTGTTGTGTCTTTTACTTTTCTATTTCCGCAATTATATTTGTTTTTGTTATAATTAGAAGTAAAATAACATACTTTGTTGTTGTATTGTCTCGATCTCGTATCCATAGACGATCACACGAAGTGTGAACCGATTTGTTGTATTGTCTCGACTCAGTCCATAGACAGTCACTTTCGGAGAAAGGACTTATAGGTGGAAAAGTTTTAGTTTGAGGTATATTTGGGTACCCTCGTCTTTTCAATTGTTATCAGAGCAGGCAAACACGAAAAGATCTAACAATCTGTGTTTGGTGCGATCCAACCTATAAGAAATTGAATCCATGTCTAGTTCAGTTAACGTTATGCAAGAGTATGAATACTCAAAAGTTAAAGATGTTACTACATCGTTAACTCATGATCCAGGAGTTACAAAAACATCTAAGTTTATCTCTGATGAAAGAGAAGATGCTGATAAAGAGTTGGTAAAACTCCTAAAGCCTATAAAATATCTATCTTCTAAAGTGCTAATATTAAAGATAGAGTCAAATCTTCTTAAACAGGAGATCAGAGATAAATACATTCAACTGAATAGTCTGGCCAAAGAGAATATGGATCTCACTGTCAAACTAGAAGTTCTTGGTAAATCTCTTACTTTAGATAGAGAGACACGTCATATGACTCTGACTAATGATGATGTTGTGATTTCTTCTGATGTTGAGGAAACTAAAAGTCCTTGCTCGACTTTTACAGACTGTGATAAAACCGGTTTAGTCACATCTGAAACATATCAAGATGATGGTAGTTTGCCTAACTACATCAAGTCAGAAGAGGATGATAAACCAACTTCTAGATCTACTGATGATCAAACGAAATCTTGTGCAAGGAAACTTTGAACCGATTCCGTGTAAGTGATCTTAAGGAATACAATTTTCAGTCACTTGATAGGAAAATTATACTTCTTCAACATACGGTGGTAAAAATACTGAAAGAAGTTTCTTGTCTTAAAAAACTGAAAGACCATTCCTCAGTAGAATGACAGATTATACCACTACCCTATAAGATCAACTCAAAAGAGTATAGGAATTTTAATTTGAAGAGTATAGGAAGTTTACCTGATCGTTTTGAGCTTCGCGTTCTTCATTTTGAGGATTGGTTCCACCATTTTAATCAACAGGATCTTCATTTGCACCATTATTCAAGGCTTCCTCTATTAACATCTCTTCATCATACATCCAATCCATATGATTAGTTGAGATAATCTTACCATCAACACAATCATGTATGGTGTTTGAACCTTCACCAACATCATTTCGTTCACTAGAATCACTCATTTCCAATATAACCCTAAGTTTTCCCCCAAAAACTCACCTTCTTCTACTTCTTCTTCTCCACAACGCAAAAACACAAAAAAATATTTCTTCTTCCAATTTTCATTCTTAAAACTGATTTTAACCTAACCACACTAATTAACTTAGCTTAACTAATTATTAACGCTAATCATTTAGGATAATTTAACCATTAAAAATATGGGGATAAGGGGTAACTCCAACTATATTTTGATGACCTTTTTTCTCTTGTAGTGTGAGGCCTTAGCTGTTTTTTGGGCCTCCAATTAAACGGTGTATATAAAACCCACGAAAAACCTTATTGGCTGGAGTTGGTTTCTCCTCGCAGCTAGGGGTGCACATGGTTCGGTTCGGTACGGTTTTTGGTAAAAAAAACAACCGAAACCGAAGTGCTCGGTTTTCCAATATTGGAAACCGATGAAACCATTTAACCTTTTCGGTTTTATTCGGTTTTGATCCTTCCGGTTTCGGTATAAAACTGGTCGGTTTTCGGTTTTTCTGGTTCTGTCAGTTCCACAAACTTGACAGACAGTTTTTTAAACTAAGCTGTCATCCCCATACATCTCTGACGATAGAAAACTTATAACAAAACCATTTGTTCTCAATATTTCAAATACTAAGCTGTCATCCCCATACATCTCTGACGATAGAAAACTTATAACAAAACCATTTGTTCTCAATATTTCAAATACATCATACATTACAGGAACACTAAAACACACAATATTTTCCCCTTAATGATAAAATGAAATTCAAAGACACAACTGAAACTTGAACCGCTGTTGACTAACAATTACTATCATGGTTTTGCAGATTGGTATGGTAAGACTGGATCCAAATCTCTTGTCTTGGCGCTCACTCCTCACATAATTGGTGAAGCTTGAAAATGAATCTCAATCGTATAGCTATCGCCTGTTACCAATTGCAATTTCGGGTAGGCTGAATACGTTGATGGGGAATTAGAGCAAATGACAGAACATATAAAATCAATTATTCAGACCTCTATTCAAGCTATTAACTAGCAAAATAAACTATAACCCATCCAATTGTTGATCTTATAAGATTCAAAATGAAAAAAAAAACAAAGAGAAGACAACTCTAATCGCAGTTTCAAGCTTTCAAGAAAAATAGTCCAAATCTACGGATGCAAGTACCAAACAATATGCGATAACAAACCTGCATTTAGTCTCTGAATAAGCTAAAGCCTAAAGCCAACTGCAATTGGGATTTAAATAATGAAAAATATCAAATCCAAATCCAACACCAACCGACTCTCATATGTAAAATCCAACACTAACCCGTAATTAAATCATAAAAATATCATGAAAGTAGATATTGTTTTCTTACTCTTTCCTCCAGCAATCAAATTAGTACCCTGCACAACAACACAATAATCTAATTTTTCCATCAATCACCCATTTTACAAAGATCAATAATCAATCTCTCTTTTCCCCAGCATTATAAAAAATAAATATAACAGAAGATGAGAATCAACCTTGGGATATTTTGCGTGTCCATTTGGGATCGGATAAAAACCTACAAATTAGTTGATTCTAAGATGACGAATAATAATAAAAAGAAGATAACAAGGTGGCGATGAATCTGGTGATGCGGTGAATCTCTGTGTGGAGTAGCAGCCGAAAGAAAGAATGGGAGACTGGTTCTATAACTCTTTTGAAAGGATGAGAAAAGAAACCAATAAACCTAACTCTTTTGGTGATGGAATGGAGCTCTTTGCCTCTGCTCTAGGCAGCCCTCTGCCTCTATTTTTCTCTGCGGCGAAGAAGAAATGAAAACGAAGAAAGAAAGGAATGAACAAATACCTAAAACTGATGGCTAGGATAAGTTTGAACTACTTAGGGCAACTGATTTACGGCTAATATATGTCTCAATCCTACATCCAATCTTAATCGGTTAACCGGTGAAGT
The DNA here is from genome assembly GCA_023531295.1 of Papaver armeniacum. Lineage (NCBI taxonomy): Eukaryota > Viridiplantae > Streptophyta > Magnoliopsida > Ranunculales > Papaveraceae > Papaver > Papaver armeniacum. The sequence continues at coordinate 81,164 of JAJJWW010007927.1, read as the reverse complement.
ATCGGTTCGGTTGTATACAGAAACCGAAACTGAAACTGATTGTGTCGGTTTTGCGAAACTGACAACCTAAACCTAAACCGTTGGATTCGGTTTCACTTCGGTTCGGTTAATATTTTAACGGTTTCGGTTCGGTACACGGTTTAGGTTCGGTTTTGTGCAGCCCTACTCGCAGCAACGGGTTGTAACCCTAACTTTTTCCTTCCGCATTATCTCTCTTATAATCTTTTCTGTTCATTTCCCATTTCATTTCCATTTCCTAATTCCCAATCTCATTTCCTAATTCCGATCTAAATAGGTTCCTTCTTCATTTCCTAATTCCAATCTAAATAGGTTCCTCCGCTCTGATATAAGGCTTTACGATGTCCGCCGCTGCAGTTTTAATTCTTTTCTCCTCTCATTACCGCAACCAACCATGGATCAGAAAAGAAGAGCAGATCACCATCAGACCAATCCTTCTGGTTCTGATCACTCATTTGTGGTCTAAAGAGAAAGAGATTACAAGACTGGTAAGAAATTTCTTGAGAAACTTCACACTTTTGTGTTAAAGAACAATGGCTACTTTTGTGACTTTATCGTCCAAGGAGGTATTAGGTTCGAGCAGGATAAACTGGGTGGATTCAAAGTTCTCTTTGAAGCTATGGATAAAAGAGTCGAAGGTCTGTCCAAGAGTTACTCAGCCTTCTTCAAAAGGTTCCGAGCATACGTAAGTTTATAGATCTACTAAATTATGTTTTGTTTGTTGCTATTATTGATGTGTATCTTGTTTCATGAATGCTAATTAAACTCGTATCTAAATTAGGGTTTCCTGAATGCTAATTAAATTCATATCTAAATTAGGGTTTTCTTATCATGTCTGATGAAATTTGTTTGTAAATTAGGGTTAAATTATCATGTCTGATGAAATTTGTTTGTCAATTAGGGTATTATTATCATGTCTGATGAAATTTGTTTTTAAGTTGGGGTTTATGCGTCCTAGTTTGTTATTATTGCCTCTGATCAAACTTGTATGGAACTTGAGTTTGGATTTTGATGGTTTGTTCCTAGTATCAATTTGCAGGTATATTAGTTTTTGATGAATATCTATGTTTAATAATTTCCTTGTTCAATATCCAGAATATGCTGGAGAAGCAGGGGGACAAGTGGACATTCAAGAATACCCACTTTAAGGAAGTACACCCGAACTTGGAAGCAATGTTGAAAGAGAAGCTATGCAATGATGATGATGCAGAATTACCACCACCCCCAGAAACATCTATCAGGGTAGCATCAGCAGCAGCAGCAGCACCCTCTATCAAGGATTCAAGGTAGCTGCAGCAACGCCATCTACAGCTGCCGATCTTGCGAGCCAACTCCAACTGAAGATGGACAGTGCAGAAAGACATTTGTCTAAGTCTAGAAAGGAGCAGACTCTGGCAGCTGAGGACTTTAAAAGCTCGAAGGACCTTTTGCTTCAGTTAGATAAGAAGATGCTAGCACAAGCGGACTTACCTAATGCAGTCATAGCGCAGGTTTGTGATATCTGTAGATGAGTGCAATTTTCTAAGTGATATGTATGCAAACACATGGTTTAACTAGGGATGGTTTACTTGTAGTTAATTGAGAATATGCTGCATCGAGGAGTAAAAAGATGGGCACCTAAGGTCCCAGTCACTAAGGCAGTGGTGGATTTTTGTTCTTCCGTGACTGACGGAATGCCAATGGATGCTCGCAATCTTAGGTCCATATTCATTGGAGATGCGATAGCTCGCTTCTTGAAGTTTGCAGATGTCCAGGTGATTCCCATTAGCCATGTTTCTGATTCTGGACCTAGGTGTGTTTACTTTTCAACTCCTAGTGTGGTTTTGTTTTCTTTATTGCCTGAAACGTCTCATTTTCTGGGCTATCTTTCTAGTTTGCACGGTCTGGTGATATGAAATATATTCTGTAATTGCAGTTTGGAGCGTGGATAGAGAGCATGTTTGAGTCGTTCCACGACTGGGAGAATTCTGATATCCAGGATATTAGTAATTTCTTCAAGTCGTCTGATTTCTTCAATACATCAGATTCTAAGTTGCGTGACTCTAGATTTAGGAACAAGGCCTGGCACGCGAATGGTATGCTCAAGGTAAATACACTGAATTCTTCTTTTGGCCTGCTTGCAATATCACGAAATGAATACATATGTGCTGTGTTTGTTTTCGTATTTATATCTTTTGAAATCTCATGTAGAGAGGCGATGAGACTTACCACAAGGCATGGCGAAAGATTTTCCAGGTCAGCCTATTTGATTATCAACAGACGTACGATCGCCTTAGTGTTGCAGTTTTTCAGAAGGTATGTTCTCATCACTGAATGGTAATGGCAATCTTTTTGGTATCGACATAGTGTTTGCAGCCTGCTGTCTTGTGTTCCTTTTTAGAAAGAACACTAGTGCTCATAGTATGTATTTTTATTGCTTTTCATCAGGTGTTAAGTTCTTATTGGGAGGGCATCCCAAAAATTTTAGAGGGTTTGGATGAAGATGGGCTCATACAGGATTGCAGCAGTGGTCGTATGGTACAAATTGAAGGGAGAAAGCCTTTATGTGTTGTAAAAACAAATGGCGATCACAGCGATGTTTCAGCTGATCTATGTGCTCTTCGGTTAGTTTCTATTTCATGCTACTCTTTATGCCTTCTAGAGGAAGCTATGTAATACTTCCTTTCTGGAAATTTTGAGCATTGTTTTTCCTTTTTGTGTAGATGTCAATATAATTTCGTGATATGATAAAAAGGTCACTGACATATGTCACGTTCTTTATGCCTTTTCAGGCATTGTCTGATCAAAGAGAATGCTCAGTGGATAATTTATGTGACCGACTATTCTCAATCAGATTATATGCAAACTATTTTTGTGGTGAGCATCTCCCCCCTTCCCATGAACGTCTGAGATTGCACACGTACATGGCTCTGTATGCTTTGGTTGCATGATGCCATTCAGTAACATAGTGTCATGATTATGTATATTTCCTTGCTTTTAGCCTCAAGATGTGCCACTGTCTGAGCACAATTATTCTTTTTCCTTTTTTGTTTTTGGTTTTCTTTGATAGAGCAATCAATTAGCTTTTTCATTAAGGTTGATACTTGATACTGCATTGTACCCCAGTACCAACTCAGGAAGTACAGAGTAATAACTTGGAGCTGGATATTAGTAATAGAGCTTGTTCTAAACTTTTTGTCACAGGCTGTGGAACATGCAGGCTGACTCGGTGAAGGTGAAAATCGATTGACTCACGTGGGATACGGTCTTGTTTTTGGAGGTGACAAGAAGGAATTGGCTGGTTCCTCCAGCGCATTACTTGATAAAGCCAAGCGTCTGTGCAGAGAGTATCTTGATGAAATGGGTATGACTTGATTACATACCTTTACTTCACTTTTTCTGTCTAAATTGTTGAATGTTAATGTATTCTTTTCATTTGTGAACAGAGATGGCAACAAGGTGGACAAGCGAGGAACGTGAACAAATTGCAGATGCAATTGGCTGTGGAGCAATCAAGTTAGTTTTCTCCCGCCTTTCGAATTATTCCGCGTGTTGTGCTGATCAATTTTGTCATCTAACAGGTACAATGACTTGAAAAATGATCATTCAGCCGACTACATGCTGAGCTTATATGATATCCTTTCAAATCAGGTACCTCCCCTTTTGCATTGCACACTTTCTATTTGAAGGTTTATTTCATTTAAGATATCATCTGTAGTCTTATCCTGACATTTGCTATATGTATATATTTCTCTTGTAGAGGATGTCATTATTATGAATTACTGGATTTGTTATGTGCCTTAGTTGAGATGTGTATTCTTATAAGATATCAACAATTGGGTTCTTTTCTGTGCAGGGAGATACCGGTGTTTCTCTCCAGTTTGCACTCGCTCGTGCACGTTCTGTGATCAGTAAATCTGGGGTACCGATGAACGAACTAAAGATGGTAAGTGTTATCCTAACCGGATATCTTCTGGTAGACTAAAGAGAAAATATGCCCCTAGTGGTAGACTAAAGAGATTATATCTTTTGGTGACTAAAGAGATAATATGCCCCTTTGAACAGGACCAGGATGTAACCATTGAGCTGGATGCAGGACGACAGAGTACTGAAGGGCGTTCTTTGGGGTTGCATCTTATCAAGTTTGCCGAGGTAAGACTAGAATCTTTTTAAGATATTATGAGTGACGTGATGTCTTGCTTCGTGGTATGTGGATTTATATATCGTCAAGTCTTAATTATCTCTTAGTAACCAACTGCTTGAAAATACTAGAGTCCCTGTTTTTCTGTTGGACCTCATTATAGATGAAGAACCAAGATTTCAGATTCTTAAGCACATAAAAGTCTCAGATAACGGATGTGTGTGTGCTTAATCTCTATGTTGGAGTTTGCTGCCTTGTTATGATAAACATTGTTTAGTTTAATTCATCTGGAATTGTACCAATTGCTATCTAGTATGCAGCCTCAAGTTTCATGCATCATGTACACCTCAGCACGTTGTAGAGATAAACACCTTGGTATTGTCAGTTTTTAGGTATCCCATGTAAGATGAGACCCTTTTTCCTGATTGCTTGTTTATCTTGGACACATGCAGTCTCTTTCTCCCTCCCTGGATTGACACCCATGTTTCCATTTATTATGTCATTCAAGAGGCGGTCTTGGCAGTCAGACCAAGTGTTCTCTGTCAGTACCTTTATGACCTTTCGTTGATTTATCGAAGATTCTGCGATGTTCAAGTTCAGGCTGAGGTCATGACTGACAGCATACTGTTGTTATGTGAGGCGACAGCAACAGTGATGGAAAAATGTTTTGATCTACTTGGCATTCAACCAGCCGAAAAGTTGGAAAGATTCTTTGATTATAGAGAGACTGAGAGAGAGAGTGAGAACCTTATGCTAATGTGTTAGTAATGAAGAGGAATACCTCACTAAATCAGCTTTATCAGGGATGTAAGTAGTAAAATTTTCTGCACTCTAATTCTATAAATATTTTCTTGTTTAAACCGGAAAGAAAAATATTTGAATCATATGAAGAATTTAAGGATATTCTCTGTATTTCAAGGTTACTCCTTTGCTTTTAACTTTTACTTGTTTACTTGTCAAGAAAATGCAATACCCGTGAGTTCTTTGCTTCTTCAAAGTGTAGTTTTAATAGACTTTAGATTGAATGTTCTTGTGTAGTGAGCAATAAAAAAGTTGAAGATTAATGTCCCTTATTACCGTCTTAGCATTACAAATGAAATTGTTTTAATTGCAAACAGACACTTGGGATGTCCCTTCAGTGTTAACAGACGTTTAGATTCAGATTGAATGTCCTTGGCGGTGTATTTTTTTCGACTTGACTTTTGACCATAGACTGTTAACTTTTGACCGTAGTCTCGGCTTACTTGGCTCTTTTTTTTTCCCTCACTTTCCTTCTTCTCTTCCTCCCTGGAATCTCTCTGACTCTGCTCCTTCCCGGTAAAGAAAAAAATCATTACCCGGGGGAAAAACACCCTATTAGGTGGTAATATTTTTACTTGGGAGGTCCCTAGAGAGCTTCCATACAATCGAGTCTGAAAAGTAGGTGAAAGTTGAAGATCAATGTCCATTATTACTGTCTTAGCATTATAAAAGAAATTATATATCTATCGATGGGTATGAACATTCGCGAATTTGCACGCTTCATTACCCTTTTGAGGAAAAGAAAACTACTCCCTCTACTTTTTAATAGGCCAGTTTTTATAAATAAATATTTCAAAAAAATAGGCTGGTTTCCTAATTGGGAAAGTCAAATGTTATTTAATAGTCAAATGTTAATTTAATTTTCTGGGACCACTTTTCTTTTAACTTCTTTTGATGACAAGTGTTATGTGGACCATTTCAATTACTTCTTTGGCTTACAAGTGTCATGGGGACCATCTCACTTCACTTCTTTTATTGACAAAACTGGCCTATTAAAAAGTAACGGAGGGAGTAGCTTTTAGAGCATCCACATCAGGAGTCTAAAACTAAAATTTTGGTCAAGAAATCAGACGCAGTCGAGCGGAGTAAAGATTAAAAACTAGAGTAAAACCAAAACCCAAACCATATTTGGTCTTTAGTTTGGTTTTAGTCGGCCGTAATTTAAAAGTACGCCTGACACCGGGTGTAGGTATAATTTACGTTTGAGGTGTGGCTTAAGTATAAAGTGCGCCTGATGGTGGGGCGTAAGTATAAAGTGTGTCTGATGATGGGGCGCACTTTAAAGTTACGTTTGAATAAATAAATAAATATATATATATATATATATATGGGGCGTAATTTGAAAGTGAGCCTGATTTGGGCGAACTTTTAAATTGCGCCCGACCAAATTTTACTCGTGTACCGTAGCGTGGCACCACGGAGTAAACCAAATATTTTTAGTTTTTTTTGGTTTTTGCTCTTTGGTTATACTCGCTCCACTGCTGTTGCTATTAAGAGATACACCCATAGACCAACATAAATCCATACATGAAAGTTCATTGCAGTTTATGATAATTTCACTTGATATGCTCATCTATACAATCCATAGACAGGTTCTCCTAATAAAGCATGCCAGTGACACTAAAACTTCACTACTAATTTTTAAATTAATCTAGTAAACTAATGGAAATTACCAAGATAAGTTGGTACACATGTACTAATTAAAAGAAGGATAGAACACTTGTGAACCTCTGTAGATAAACACGTATGCCGAGCATGGACGGTCCACTCTCTCCAAATCTAACTCAAAGAAATCGTCAGCACCAACTCCTGCCGCTCCTTCCGGTATGAAGGTTTCTAGAGAAAGAAAGTTTTCCTCATGACAGTGCAGCTGATAATCCATTTTAGAGCAATAAATGTCATCATCATCACTAGAATTAAGGATGTGCCGCGGTTCTTTCATTTTAGCTTCAAAGATGACATTCTCTTTATGATCAGTAGGCATTACAAGCTGAAGTTTACCAGAGCGCAAGTTGTAAACTTGAAGAGATCCCCCGTTGAACCAGTAAAGTAACATCTGATCCGAGAAACTGAAGATGCGAGTAGGTGTAGTAATAGTACCGCCGGAGCAAAAACAGCAGGGATCTGGTGCCAGCCTCCTTAACCATGTGGGACTAGAAATTACACGAACATCAAAACTCTCTTCCTTAACCCACACTTGCTTGACATTATCCTTCAACGAGTACAAATGAACTTTACAACAACAGCAGCAACTACTACTACTACCACTATTACCCTGATGATCATCACGGCAACGATGAGGATAATCACTTCCATTCCCTGATTTTTTTTCGACACGTGCAATACAAGGAGATCCCTTGAACCCCAGAAGATGAGGGTAATCAACAAATAAGTGCTTCTGTTGCTCGTCAGTTGTACTTTTAGCCGGTAATTGAATGAGCTGAAACTTCTCATCATGGAGATTGAACGACAGTAACATCTCCATCTCATTATTATTAACAGCATTACTAGCATCATGTTGGATATGGTTAGATCCTGCTCCCCCCAAAGTTGCTATTATCTTCCAGACCAAGCATCCACCGCTGCCACTAGTAGTACAGAAGATGGCTGATTTATCACTACCCGTGTGCGCTCTTATCTTTGTAATAGGACGACTGCCATAAGCTGATACGGAGGTGGTTGAGGCAGTGATATTTCTCCATGATTTAGTTCCCAATGTAAATACCACAACGTTAAGCTCCTTTTGAGTAGTACCAAAAATACTCACCAGCTTGTACTCGTTTGCTGAGGGATCGAACCCAAATCCGTGACAGATGATGTGGGCCTCGGAGATGCATTTCCCAACTATGGCTGGATAAAAGATATAGATAAAATCTTGCCTGTTTGGGTCCAAAATTATGTAACCAGTTGTGTAATTACCAACTTGTGCCATGCAAGGTAGACCGCGACAGTAACCAACCAGTTCCCAAATATCACGATTAGCAAGACTACCCCGAAACTTGTCAAACTTTAGAGAATTTTCATGAGAGTACATTCCAGTCGTAAATTTGAAGAAGTGACATGCATACCTAGGCTCACCCGTGTTTTTAACAACCCCAGCCCTAATATTTAAAAGGCTAAGGATAACTCGGGGCTGTTTCTGTGACTCAAGGAAATGAGAATAAGTTAAGCGTTTACGATCATTATGAATGGAGTTATACCAGAGTTTGGATACCAGAACAGACGTTAGCAGTGTCGGGACTGGAAGCTTGGTTATTATTTCTTCCACAATCAAATCATGAGGAAGGCACTTCTTTCTCCTATATGGTCTTTTCTTCTTGATCTTCATCACGGTTGGCGTATCTGTTGTATCACCACAGTCTTTTCTTTTACAAGGTCTTCTCTTCTTCTCCATCACTGTAGAAGTATTTGTATCACCACAATCTTTTCTTTTTGTCATCGCTGTTGACGTATTTGTTGTATCACCAAGTCTTTTCTTTTATAGGCTCTTTTCTGCTTTACCTCAATCACTGTCATACTAGTATTGGTGGTTATATCCTCACTGCCACAGCCAATTTGCGGGGGTTGTACGATGCTCATCGCCGTCATAACTTAAAAATAAATAATTATTGACGGAGCTAGTTGATTCCTACAGTATAAGAATAACGATATATATAATGCAGACAAATTGATTTGCAACCAAACCTTCGTAAAAGCTCGTAAAGGGAAAGAACCGAAAATTGGAATACGGGATTACCTGGAAACCAGCTCAAGTAAGGAAATTGAGTTGTGGAAATTAAATAGGTTTTACCTATTTGCCACCCATTTTTTTCCTATTTGCCACTCTCATTAATTGTCACCCCACTTATCCTATTTACCACCCATCTATTTTGTTAAATATCCTAAATACTACTACCTCTTTGACTTTTTTTTTTATACCCAATAATAAAACCACCCAATACTAAATATAAACCAAAATAAAAACCCTAAGTCACTAATTAATCTCCCACCTTGCACCTTCTTCTACTCCATCTTTTTTCCTACCGATCAACACCCTTCACTCGTGTTTTGCTTAAGTTGTTCTTTTATTTTTTTGATTTTGTATCAAGAAAATTCCTCCGAAGGAAGTAGGGAATTTTCAAGTAAAATCAAAACTCGAAGGAGATAAAACTAAACCTAAAATTTAAGTTTTGAATGAACGGTTTGTGGGTGTTTTAGCTGTGATCGTTGAACGTTTCTTAAAATCTGTAGTGGTTCATCGATATATGATTTGAATAAAAATAATTTTTCATCTTTTTTTTTTTTTTTTTTTTTTGAGATCGGTCAAGAGGAAAAGATTCATTGAAAAAGAGGTACTTAAGGGGATACCTCAACCCAATAAAAACAACCGACACAAAAAGGAGACGAAAATTAGATCGATCACCCAAAAATAGGACAAAGAACAAATATCCAAGTGAGAATACAAAGAAACAAACAAACACCAAACGCCTCACATCCACCTCAAAGCGGCCGATAGAAATACGAGTCCCATAGAGCTACTACCATGTTCACCGTCAAACCCAACATTCTAGTGTTTGCCTCCGCCCAAAAATAGGCTTGGATTTTAATATCTCGAATTAAACTTTCCAAATTTCTCTTTTTGTTGTTGAATATTCTAGAATTCCTTTCTTTCCAAATGCACCACTATATTGCAACCGGTAAGTTGTTCCATATACGGTCAAGTCTTTCATCACCCCAATCATAACTCCAATCTTTTATAGTTGTGGAAATATTAGTATCATAATTCCAATTGAAGTTGCATCCTTCGACAAAATAATCCCAAATTCTTTTTGTTCGCCAACATTCATAGAATAAATGGGCACTTGTTTCATCTTCTTCTTCACAAAACCGGCACACCCTATCCACATCCATACCCCTTCTAAAAAGCTTATCCGTCGTCATCAACCTTTCAAGGTACAAAAGCCATAGAAAGAAGTTTACTTTGTACGGATAATATCGACTCCAAATAATCTCATTTGGAAAGTTACTATCTCCTTGGTCACAAAGAGAATCAAACCACACTTAACCGTATAAGCATCAACCATATTGTTTCTATCCACCATCCACAATCTAGAGTCAATGACCCCTTCTTGAATATTCACCACTTCTAGTAATGAGTTTATGGAAGCAATCTCCCTCATTATGGCTTGAGAATATCTACTTCGAGACATGAACTTCCACTTGATGCCGTTCCTCGTGATCTCATATAAACTAGCCACCACCTTCCCTTTTGTTCTTGAAGCTTCAAATGCCAAAGGAAAACTATTGCATAAGACGTCATCACCAATCCAAAAATCTTCCAAAAATCTAGTTTCATTTCCCGCACCGATCTTAAATTTCACATGTTTGTTAAAATCCTCAAGCTCCTTATAAATATTGTGCCACAAACTACATCCCTTTGGCCCTTTTGGTTGAAGAGTTTCCCAACCGGTGGATGATTCTCCAAATTTTTCCACAATTATCTTTCTCCAAAAAGCATTCTTTTCCGTACCAAATCTCCACCACCACTTTTTGAGAAGCGTCGAGTTCATGTATTTAGATTTCCGGATTCCAAGACCACCACCTTCTCTATATTTTACGATTATAGACCGCCCGACATTATGAATTCTTCTCTTGTTAGAATCATCATCCCAAAGAAAATTTCTTACTATCTTATCAATCTTATTTGTAATGGAGCATGACGCAAGAAAGATGGATAAATAATAAATGGGAAAACTAGCTAAAACACTTTTGATTAGAGTCAACTTACCTCCTCTTGATAGTGTTCTCCCGTTACAAGAGGAAAGTCTCAAAGAGCAAGATTCAAAAATCTTTTCCCACTTTTGTGTGCCACTAACTTTATCACCCAAAGGAAGGCCGAGATAAATACTTGGAAAATTTGATCTTTTACACCCCAACATGTTGGCGAATTCTTCAATGTCTTCAACGAGAGATACCCCAAATAAACAACTTTTAGCAAAGTTGATTTTTAAACCCAATGTTAACTCAAAACATAGAAGCAAAGTTGACTTAAATAATTTTTGATCTTTAGTCATCCAGTTATGTTCTACTGGGAGTGTTTGTAGTATTCCTGTTCTGCAACACGGTAATCCATGTTTGGATGCATGAATGATGTTTGTATATGCGTAAAAACTAATTAGCTCTCAAAGAACACAATAGAAGAATTTTGGTAGCAAGGAGGGAAAGATAATATCATGATGAGAATTGTATTTGGTGCTGATTTATTAGCCCAACAATCGGGATTCATTGAATCGACATATATATATATACTGATAGCAAAACGTAGCTACAATTGAAAGAGGCTTGCTCCTGGAGTTTTTTCGTCAAGACGCGCATGATTACCCATCTATTCTTAGACTGGCACTTTCTAGTACTAAATGATAAAGTGGGAATTATATAAATACCCTCTTTTTTGACGGGCTTCAAAATTACCCTTATGAAGCAACAAATATACCCCTCTCCATCCAAAGCCCATCAGGGGTCCATTAAGAATTTTGCGAGATTACAAAATTACCCTTTCTATATAATTAATGTTTCATAAACCAAACTAGAGTTTTCTCAGCTGAAGAAATTTTTTTTCAAAATCAACAACAGAATCAATTCTTCTTCTATTACTGAATCTATTTTCATCAAGATCGTAATCAACAACAGAATCAGTCGTTTCTTCATCAACAACAAAATTGATTTTATCAGATCTGAAATCGTTTCTTCATCAACAACAGAATCAACAAAATTTTCTCAATCTTTAAAACAAATTGGTAATGTTGATTCGTGATTGAAGATGAGTTGTGATTTATTTTATATTTGCATGTTCGATTAGTAGTATCTCAATCTGTTTTTTGATTTCAGTTTTATTTGTATTTTTTGTTACAGAGATCGAAATTTTGGAAACTCGATTCTTTTGTGTTTTGATTCTACTGGATTGATTGGAATTCAATATCGTTATTCATATCTTAAACAGGTATTCTTCAATCTCCAATCTCCGGTTTTTGATTTTTTTGAATTTATGCTGTTTTGAGTTTTAGATCGGTTCATAATTCAATGTATTTTGAATGAACTATTCTGTTTTGGTTTTGAATTATTTTGGAGTATTTCATACTGTTGATCACTTAGTAGGAGAATTTTTTTGGATAATACTGATTTTTTGAGTATACTTGTTGAGAATTAGTAGTAGAATTTCATAATGTTGATCAATTTTGGTATAATTTTGTAGTTAGAAGTTAGTGTAATCAATTAGAAGTTACAAGTTTGTGTTTATATACTCAGTTTAAATATCTAGCATTTGACATTGTATATATCTTTCACGAGGGGGCGCAGCCCAGGAGTAATGTGCTGACATGTCTGAATTTGTATCTTAGGTTAGTTTAGGCTTTTTCTTATGGTTTGCAGTGAATTTTTTGACATGGAGCATGTATGTGGTATTTTCATGTTGCAAATTCACATTTGCACTGATTGCATACTAATGCGATGCAAAGTAACACATATGATGCTGTTTATTTGTATTAAAATACTTGTTGTTGACACTGAAATATTGTACAACATTCTGATTATTTGTATCAACATTGGTTGTTGATTCAGGTTTGTTGGATCAACTTTCATTGTTGATGCATATAACCTCGATAAATTTCTGATTGTTGTTTTTTGATAGCTGTTTTATTGGATCAACATTGGTTGTTGATGCAATAACCTGGAGAATTTTTGGTTGTTGATAGATATTTTATTGTTAATAGTTGTTTTATTGGATCAACATTGGTTGTTGACATATAATTTTCAATGTTGACAATGAAAAATTTGTATAATATTCTGATTATTTGTATCAACATTTGTTGTTGATTCAGGTTTGTTGGATCAACTTTCATTGTTAATGCATATATCCTGGATAAATTTCTGATTATTGTTTTTTGATAATTATTTTATTGGATCAACATTGGTTGTTGATTCAGGTTTGTTGGATCAACTTTCATTGTTGATGCAAATAACCTGGATAAATTTCTGATTATGGTTGTTAATATTTGTTTTTATTGGATCAACATTGGTGGTTGATTCAGGTTTGTTGGATCAACTTTCATTGTTGATGCAATAACCTGGACAATTTGCTGATTATGGTTGTTGATATGTGTTTTTATTGGATCAACATTGGTTTTTTGACCGATTATGGTGTCAACATTATTTTTATGTTTTATTAGTTTTGTTGATCTCTTATGATTGTTGCAGGCCAAAGATGGTCATTGCGGAGTTCACTTTATCCAATTTGACCGTATCGCATCTTTGTTTGGAGTCAACCAACATCAGCGAGATGATTAGTGTTGTGAAACAACACTGGCCTTATGTCCCTGAAGACCTCATACTTTTTGGTTACAACGTAGATGGAATTTCACATGTTATTAATCACGATTTGGAGTTGAGGTTTTTCATTCACTACTGCATCTCCAAAGAGATTGATGTGTTGAAGTTTAACATCCAGTTTAAGATTTGTGCTGATTCTGTCCCTCCTTCTTCTTCTGTTGTTCCGTCTTCGTCATCATCAAGTTGTGTTTCAAACAACGATGTGGCTATTGTAGAAGATTTGACGGATGATTCATCTTTGGTCAAAAGGATCCCCAAGAAGTCAAATGCTTGGGCAAACATCTTAACTGGAGTAGAGCAGGTTTTCGAAAGTAAAATTGATTGTCGTGATAGTGTTAAGAAGTATGAATATTATAGTGGTTACAAACTTGAAGTACGTAAAAGTGACAAGAAACGTTACACTGTCCGGTGTATTAACAAGTAAAATGAATCTTGTAGCTGGAGGTTTCATGCGTCTCTCGTTGCCAATACTAAAGGTATGTTTCAGTGCAAGACGTTTAACGGAGAGCATGCATGTGATTTAGCTTCTTCTGATCCAGCAAAGGTCAGGATGATGAAGTCTTTTCTGAAGGATATCTTAATTGATGAATTTCGAGCATCAAAGAAGAAGAAGACTGCAGCTGATGTTAAAGATCTGCTCCATCTGGAGTATGGTATTGATCTCTCGTATAGTCAGGCATACCATGGTTTACAGTTCACTAAAAAGTCTCTTTGGGGTGATGACATCAAGTCCTATTCAGACTTTGTTTGGTATAAAGACTCAATTGAACGTTATAATCCTAGAAGCGTCGTCAACTTTGAGTATAATGGTGAAACGAAGCGATTCGAGTTTTTTTGTTGCTTTGAAGCTTCCATACTGGTTTCAATAATTACTGTCGTCCGATGTTATTTATTGATTGCACTTTTCTCACTGGGAAGTTTAAGGGAGGTCTTATGGTTGCTTGCGGAAAAACTGGTAACCAAGGTATGTTTTTAAATCTTTTTTTTTTTTTTTAAGTATTAAGTGTTTCAACTTTACTTGTTGAATCAGATGATATAGTCTTATATGTCCCTGGATTTCAGTTCTATGGATCAAGTAACTTTGTTGAATCACATGATGTAATCATTGTTGTTTTGATCCTATAATTATTATTGTTGATCCATTATTTTCAAATGTTGATACCATAACTGTTGTTTGTTGATCCCATAATTGCAGTTGTTGATCCCTTTTTTTTTGTATCAACTTTTGTTGTTGTTCCATACTTGCAGTTGTTCATCACATAACTTCTGTTCTTAATCCCATAATTCCCACTAATTCTTGTTGTTGATCCCATAACTTTTGTTGTTTGATCCATTATTTCAAATGTTTTCCCCATAATTGCAGTTGTTGATCACATAATTTCTGCGTTTAATCCCATAATTCTTGTTGTTGATCACATAACTGTTGTTGTTGATCCCATAATTTTTGTTGTTTACCCAATAACTTGTTCATGGATTTTAGTTTTTGTGTGTTACTTTTTGAATCTTTTTTTTTTTTTGGGTATTTTCTAGAGATCTATCCAGTTGCTTTTGGTATTGTACTTTTCGAAAATTGTGAGAGTTGGGAATGGTTCTTAACCAACCTGAAGGGTATTACTAGGGATGACCGTCCACTGGCCATCATATCAGACCGTGGAGCTGGCCTTTTGAAGCATGTCCCTATTATCTTCCCAAAGGCTTACCATTCTTACTGTTTGTACCACATGAAAGGTAATATTTCGGTTCCAAAGGGTAAGAGCAGGCAAACTGCTGTGAAGTTGTTTTAAGAGTGTTACACTGCCTTAACAAAGGAGAAGTTTTTTGCTGCTGCCAAGAGTATGAGCAATATTAAGCTTGATTCAGTGATTGATTGGATGGTAAAGATTCCATTCGAGAACTGGGCAGCTCATGCTTTTCAAGGAGAAAGGTTTGGTGAGAATACATCGAACATTGCGGAGAGTTTTAATAGTATTATCAAGCATGATAAGCGGCTTCCAGCACTTGAGCTTGTTGATTGTATTCGTGCTAAGGTAATGGAGCAGAACTATAAGAGGTTGGTGGAGTATGGTAAGTGGAATTCCAGACTTACTCCCCGGATGCAAGCTAGGCTCAACAAGAAGGTAACCGACTTCCGTTTCTACAAGTTTAGAAGATCAAGTGATAAATTCTTTGAAATAATTTCTCCTACTGGAAAGCACATGGTCGATTTGGATGCTAGGACTTGCACTTGCAATTGGTGGCAGAAGCACAGTTTCCCTTGCACCCATTCAATGAAATCTATGTTGCAGATTGGGCAGGACAACCTTACAAGCACATCAGTCCGTATTATACCACCGAATACTATAGAGGTCTTTATGCTCGTCCTATTTTTCCTATTCTAGACCATGAGTGGCCGCCTAAAGTTAATGAAAAAGGTTATGTATTGCCTCCCAATGGTGGTTGAGCGTCAGCTGGAAGGCCAACTACTTCAAGGTACAGGGGTTCTCGAGAGAAGGTTCGCAAGAAGAGGAAGTGTGGCCAGTGTGGGAGACTTGCCTTCCACAACCGTCGTAGATGTTGCAGAGCTCATTTGGCTCCTTGTGCACCAGTGTTTCGCAGGGAGTCTAATTCCAGGATGATCAAATTTTTGAGGAGAATGTTGTTCTGAAGTTTTAATGTATGATTTACTATTTCTCACGAACTTCCTTTTTACCTTTTATGCTAGTTCTTGAATGATCAACATGGATGTTAGTTATTTTTATGCTTTCCCTATTTTTTGTTGTTGGATTTCCTGTGTTTTTAATGACATACATTCTGTTTTTTATTTGTTTATGAATGTTATTATTGTCGGTTTATGTCAGTTTGCAGGTTTACTGTTTTTTTTTACAGGAAACTGTATCAACATATCAATGTTGATGCCAATAGTGGATCAACTTACATTTGTTGAGGCTTCCTGAAAAGAAAAAATTTGCATGGTTACAAGTTAACTACTTTTAGCTATGTATACCTGCAAGCTTTACTATCTAAACAGTATCAACATGTTAATGTTGATCCATGTCATGGCATCAACTTCCAATGTTGATTCCTCTTACTGCATCAACTTCCATTTGTTGATGCTTACTGAAAAGAAAAAATTTGCATGTTTTTATCTGTATATATACAAGCAAACCCATCAGTTGTGCATAGCTGCAATCTTTGCTACCAACATTCATCAATTTTTTTTTGACCCATTTATTTTTGGGATCAACTTCCATTGTTGATCCCAAAAATGGATCAACTTCCATTGTTGATGCCCGGTAAAAAGAAAAAAATTTGCATGGTTTTATCTGCATGTACAAGTTAACTCCATTAGCTGAGCATACTTGCTCTTTACTACCAACATTCATTCACTTTCATAACAAAACCATTCATTCACTTGATAATCACTTGATAACTGGTATTAATATTAATTCATAACAAATTAGTACTAAACACATTCTCCAAATTGTTTCACAACATAAACAGACTTTCAGACATAAATTGACAGTGACTAAATTAGCAGACCTACACAGAGTAACTAAATTACTTATTAGCATATGTTAAACTACATCTAAGTGTGTTTGCATGAATTTAATGGTTCAACAGAATCTTGTATGTCGACTACCTCTTCTAATGAGTCTGTAAGTTCTTGTACTTGGTTACCTTCTAATGGTTCAACAGAATCTTGTATGTTGAGTACCTCTTTGACTGAGTTTGTAAGTTCTTGTACTTCCTTACCTTCTTCCAAAGTTGGTTTCCATGCATCGAATTCACCTAACATCCGGGCAGCAATCTTCGCTCTCTTCCTGTTTATGTTCTCATGGTATTGTATCTTCTTACCATATAGATCCCAGCATTATCCACGCTTTACCAAGCACTTCATGAACATGCAGATGTGCATTGCGCAGTCCAAACCCTGTTGTTGTGGTACCTTGTAATTGTCTAAAATTGTATTTACTGGTCCACCTGTCTCAACATCTTTCAAACCCATTTGGTTCAGGACTGAAGTCAATGTTTGTACCATGACATTGTACTGCTTGTTGTATCCTTTGTAGTTATAAATGGTGTTGAAGATCAACCATCTTCCACGTATCAACGTAAGAAGCACCCAATGGAAGGGTTTCTGATTCCTGTCTTGTAGACACATCGGTATCAATAGTATTGCGTCATTGTCATCCACTGGGTAATTTTCCCTTAACATATCTGGAATCCCACATGTTTCCACTTTCATTGCATCTTTGCTAGCTACTGCACCCCTCATTAATTTCTGCATCATTTTTCTTGGCATTTAATTTGTTTTTGACATATAACAACAATAATTCATTCATTTATTCATCATGTATACTTGAAGCATCCCTAGTACATTAAACTGTTTCATCTCACCTAAATAAAGTTTCAACTACGATAATGTATAACTAAATAAGTTTATGTAACAAGTTATTCAAAAGATAGATTAAGAGTTTTCGTTACTTACATAAGCATTTGTAAAACGAAATTAAGTGCTTCTTCCCATAGTATGCCGGCTTAGATGGATCTTGCATCTTGGATTGCGGCATGTTGATGTAGTAATCAACAATCTCATTGTTAATGTTACGGTCATCCATTAGAGCTTGGATATGCCTTCCATGGATGATCTCTTCCACTGCATTGTTGAAATAAAAGCTACATGCTCTGCATCTTTGCATTTTCAAAGATTATGTTAACTCCCCGACATAACATAACATATTCTTGTTGAAGCATTATTTATCTTGACATTACATATTGTTACTGAGTTACATACCTTTTCATTGCTTTCTCAAAGAATGGACGAAGGACATTTTTTCATCCTCAGTACAGGATTTCCATAGTTTGAGATTTTCTGTCTTCTTCAGTTTTTTTGGCTCAGGTGGCGTCACATTAATGTAATTATCAAGGTCGATTATTACCAGTTCTTCTTCAACACCTCCCCCTTTCTTCTTTCTCTTTCCTCCTTTCGTCCTCTTCTTCACTTTATCATCAGGTGTGAATTTATCAGGCGCATTACGTGAAGACCTTGTGTTATACCTACGTGCTTTCCCGGTAGCCTCAGACTGATTCCTTTGGCTCTGCGTCGCTTCAGAATCATCACCGTCTTGGGTAGTGTCTTCATCTTCAGTTGGCCCAGGTATTTCATCTAATTTGTATATCACTTTAAGCTCTTCCAACACATTATCATCATCTGGAGTTTCAGAATCACCCTCTTCTATTTTCTGTGTAGGAGTATATTCCGTTTGTTGAGTCGGAGCATCTTTCATCTTTTCTGGAGGAGTAGGAGTAAATATTCCGGCAGTGATCGTACTGAAGCTTGGGGTAGTACCTGCAGGGAAATAATCTGATTAAATTAAACAGTATCAACATATCATTATTGACTCATTGTTTTTTGGGATCAACAATTGTTGTTGGTTCTTCTATGGGATCAACTTCCATTGTTTACCCCACATTATTGTATCAACTTCTATTGTTGACACTTACAAAAAATAAAAAATTATGCATGGTTTTATCTGTATGTACAAAGTTAATTCCATTATCTGTAAATGCTAACACTCGTTCTCTTCTTTATAACAAACCAATCATTCATTATTTGTTGATCCATTGCTTTCATGGATCAACTTTCATGGATAACTTAAACATACTTGCATACAATTTTTATAGTAACTAATATGTCTTCAAATTTATTACTTTTTCAACTGAGTTAAAATAGTACCTGTAGGGACATAATCCGATGTTTCTGGACGTATAATGTTAATTGGAGGAGTTGAATAAATAATTAAATCTCCCACGATCTCCGCTTCCTGCATGTTTGTACACCTTTCTCCTCTTTTACTTTATTCTCCTCTTCTATCTGTTGAGCTGAGTTACCAATCTCTGCAACCACAATACTGATCTGAAGATCTTTCTCCTCTTCTAACTGTTGATCTGAGTTACCAATCTTTGCTATCACATTAGTTATTTGAAGATCTGCTTCTTCGTGTCTTCTTTTTTCTTCTCTTCCTACATGGAAGCCATTCTGCCAGTTTGTCTTCAAAGCATCCGACACCAAAGGGTGTACCTAGAATTTTATTCCACTCTGATAACCCTTCTTAAAGCTTTTTTCCAAATCATTTTCACCTGCATCTGAAAGTGACAGTGCCATTTGACTTGATTCTTGTTCTTCTTCTACATTCAAGTCAGCTTCATTTTCCTTTTCAGATGGTTCTTCACCTTTATTCTCCACTTGAGTTAATTCTGTCTCAAGCATAGCATTGGCTGCTCTTCTGAATTCCTCTTGAGTACTATCTGATCTTGCTCTCTTGAGATGATTCTCCTTTTCATTCCGTAGCTTCACTTCATTAGCAATATCCTCAAGTTTCTCTTCTTCTCCAGGCTGCAACTGAATCCTGTGCTTGTTGCTGTCAATGATTTTCTTCATGAATATTATGTTTCTCATCAATGCCTTTGCTTGGCCCTTCCTATGATAAGTTATTTCCTGCTTTCAAACTCAAGAAACATGTTTTGTTCTTCCAGATTCTCATTCCGATGCCTCTCTACTTCCAACTCTCGTGCTGGTGCCGAAAGATCAATCAAATACATATCTTCATCTGTCACCGGATCAACAAAATTTTCATGAACCTGCAAATCAACATAAAAATATAGTTAGCATAAATATTTTTTTTGACAATAATATTTTTTTCTCACTTTTTACCCATAATATATCTTTCACGAGGGGGCGCAACCCCCGAGTGATTTGCTACGTATATGATTTTACAACAATATATAACTAGAGTACATTTCAGATATGATGTCAACTTCCATTGTTGACACAAACAAAATGTGGTACATTTAAGTTACCGTGTAAACATTGGTTGTTGACTCCATACAATTGTATCAACTTCAATTGTTGATACACAAAATTTGTTGTGTATCAACTTTTATTGTTGACACAAACAAAATGTGGTACATTTAAGTTACTGTGTAAACATTGGTTGTTGACTCCATACAATTGTATCAACTTCTATTGTTGATACACAAAATATGTTGTTGATTCCATTCATTGGGATCAACTTCCATTGTTCAACTTCCATTTAAGTTACTGTGTAAACATTGGTTGTTGACTCCATACAATTGTATCAATTTCTATTGTTGATACACAAAATCTGTAATGCATTTTAGATGGCAACAACCATAAAATCACAATTGTTCAGTATTCATTTATTACATAAAATCACACATAAAATCAGATGGAAACTCAGTATTCATTTATTTCGGATTTATTTGCAACTCAAAGATCACACATAAAATCAAACTTGTTTTCCTAATCCTAATCAACCAGCTCTAATTTAAATACATAGATACAATAAATGTGCATAATCAATCTTTTTTAATCTCTATTAGAATTCAAATATTCTCTAATCGGTGGGTACATACAAATGAACCAAGTTCAATTTGTTGATACACAAATTTTGTTTGTTGACTCCCTAAACTAAAACCCCCAAAACCGTATCAACTTCCTTTTTTTTACGTTGACAACTTGATATGATCAAAACCAGAAATCTATTTGAAATATAAATTGAGTAAATGAATATTTTTACCTTAAATGAGTGAACCAAGTCATGTTTATTCCATTATCAACTTTATCTCCAAATTCTTTTTTTGTTGACAACTTGATATGATTCTTTTGCACATTGCATGTTGGCTCCATCTCTCCAAATCTTGGAGTTGCGATTTCAAAATTTGACCTCTTTGCGATGAATTTTTCTGTATGTTCGCAGAACCAATACTGCATACAGAGAATCAATGAGGTTAGTTTTGACATACAATATGCATTTTATATTAAATGAACTTCTTTTTTTACAGGCAATAGAGTTGTGCAGCCAGGAACACTTCCTTTCTTTCCTTTATGCTTTCCAATGTATTTAAGAAGATAGTTTACTATGTGATATGGCCATGAGACTTTGTCCATGTTTAAAATATGAGGAAGCCATTGCTTTGCTAATCCTATTGCACCGGCATCCGTGAAGAAAATAACTGTGCACAACCACATAACAAAAAGTCTCACAAAATGTTGTGGGTCAGACTCATCGTTAGCTGCATCTTTTAGTTTGCGTTCAATTTCAGCTTTCGTTATTTTATCAGTGATATATTCACCCTCCCATGTTCTGAACTTGTTCTTTAACCATGTAGTGACTACATGATCATTCTTTTTATTCAGCAACTTCTTCAACTCTTCACTCTCGATGACCTTTCTTATCTTAAACATGATTGCAAAATCTCTTGATTCTAGTGAGCACTCACAAGCCGTTTTATTTTTTCCAAACTTGAACTTGTTTGTTTCTTTATCGAACGCTCCAATAAGTAGTTGTATTGCAAGGACGATTTTCGTTAACCACTTATCAGTTGTTATATCGATCATGTCTGATGTGTAGAATGGGCTAATGAAGTCCCAAAACGGACATTCCTTTAGTGCTTTCCCATTGATTGTCTTCTTCCCATTATCAGAATATCCTACTTCAAACAGTTTGTATAGAAATTTACACATATCAACCAGCGGCATCAGACATGATTTGAATTTGGTTTCGTTCTTTCTTGATCTACCTGCATACATGTAACTCATTCATTTATTTTTATATTTAATATAGAATGAACTTAATTATATTGCAGCATACATCTGAAATCAAAAATAATGTATAATTCATTTAGTTTTACCTTTTAGTTCTTCCTCCGTTTCGCCATCTGCGTCTACATTTTCTTCTTCTGATTCTGAATCTAATTTTACTTCTTCATCCTTCAACTACCACCTTTTTCTTTCCTTTACGTACTAGTTCTTGTTCATTTTTCTTCTTCTTCTTTGTCGTTGCTTCCTGTTCTTCTTCATTCTTATTCTTGGTCTCCCTCTTTCTTTTTGTTGCTCTAACTTTTTGACTCTCTTGCTGCTATTCGTCTTCTTCTGAATCTTCTTATGGTTCTTCATTTTTGTGCTTTCTTCTTTTTTCAACCAGTTTTTGTTCTTCAAGTAATAACTTCTTGTTCACCCTCTTCCTTTTTGGGGCTACATTTTTATCATTCTGTTGTGAATCATCTTCTTCTATACCCTTTGGATTTAGCCTTGGTGATTTTCTCATTTCTTTCATCTATTTCAAACAGCATTAATGTAGTAAGCCATCTTATTCATTTAATAATCGCAACAATAACAGTTGAACAGATAGTAAAAAGGGATCAACATTTGTTTGTTTATCCTATATAATTGCACAAACTCCTGTTGTTGACAACAATTTACTTGTATAACTCCTGTTGTTGATACCATCAAATGGTATCAACTCCTATTGTTGATTCCATTTTTATGTGATCAACTATTGTTGTTGATAACATCAAATGGTATCAACTCCTGTTGTTGATTCTGTTTTATGTTATCAAATACTATTGTTGATCTATATAACATAAGTATTAAAACCAAAACCTAAACTGAACTAGCATTATATCTCTAGTTTCAAGAATTCAACAAGTAATAAGTTCATGGCTTATTTATTAGTTATAGTGAAAGAACTTAAACAAAGAAGGGAGTGGCATGTCCACCAATAAAAAAGGTCAAAAATACACTTCTAAGTAATAAGATCACTCACATACATCAAGTCCTATTCTTATTCTTATTCTAAGTAATAAAAAACAAACACATCTACAAACAATTTTACGTGATCAACTCCTATTATTTCACCTCATCTAAAGTATCAACAACTGAAACATCGACTCCTATTCTTATTCCTTTGAAGTTCAGAGAACCAACATCAACTGAAATTGGAATTTATGGTATCAACTCTAATTTTTGATACCATACATAGAACAAAGCATTTTAGGGTATCAACTCTAATTGTTGACCCCATCTATTAGCATCAACATCAATCAATCGTGACTAATGACCACTTTCATCAATATTAGGTTAGCATCAATCGTTATGTTTTGTCATCCACATTCATAGAACAACAGAGCATGAAAAACAAAATGTACGAGAAGAAAATCAAAATCGGCGGAAAAAAATGAAAATTAGGTCATTAACGACACAAGATGCTCATCGATTACGAATCAAAACGATGTATATACAATGAATCGATAAAAATATAAAGAATAATTATACATGCATCGATTTTTGATGAATCTGATTTCAAAATCAAATTCCTAAATAGTTAAATCAATACTAAAATCTTCAATGATAACAGTAAATAGAAGATGAAATTCGTATTTACCTTTTAAATCTTTTGATTGAATCTTCAACTTCACTAAACCCTAGTTTTCTATCATTCTTCACTGTTTTTTTTTTCTTCAAAACAAAAGATGATTAAATGAAATCGGTAACTGAGTTTTATATATAGATCGATGGTTTCTTTTCAGTTACGGTGATAATTCAGCTTTTGGTTTTTTTCAGTTTTATTTTTTCAAATTTCAAATTCGGTTTATGTTCTTGAGCAGCAGTGAGAAAAAGAAGCAGGAGAGAGAAAGAGATCGTGCAAATGAAAGAAACGGCTACAACAATAAATCTCTTGTAACGTTAAAATCATGATATTTATTTAGGGGCATTATAGTAATCTACTTGTCCGTGTTTTTGAGGGGAGGGTATTATTATTTTGGGGAGGGTATATTTGTTTTGAGCCTCTATAATAGGGGCATTTAATTAATGAACCCAATGATAAATGCTAAAGAAATCATAAATTTAAACATGGTGGTGTACTAATTAACGTGTATTCTAACCTAGGATTAAGACCTTTTTAATGGTTCCTTAATGATGAAAACAAAGATTAATAGAAAACAAAACAAATAACAATGGTGATAGTTATAGTCAATAATTTAATTTGACTTTTTTAGGTGGTAAATAGGAAAAATTGAAATGAAAAGTAAAATTATTTTAGAAATCTTAATGAAGGTGGCAAATAGGAAAAGTGTGGGTGGCAAATAGGTGGAACCATTAAATAAATAGCCTTACATTTTAAGGAACTTCACAATTACCCTTATCAACTATAATTATACCCCTGCCTTTTAAAATGGAAATTCATTTAACCTTTAATTCCAAACTTACCCTCTTGATAGAATATTAGAACGGAAATTCATTTAACCTTTAATTCCAAACTTACCCTCTTGATAGAATATTAGATCTAATGTTATTCTCCACTGACTGCAAATCGTTTTTCTTTTCTCTCTATCCTCCTCTCCGAACAAGCACCACCATTTTCATCGTCGCCACCGCCACCTTTAATTCCGCAATCACGTCCTAGACCACCATCTCCTATACTTCCACCAAATTAATCCACTACCACCTCTTAAATCTATTGATGACTGATCAGTAAACTAGTTCCCAAAACTGAGATCTCGAGCATCAAAAACATATTCATTTGGATTTCAACTGGATTTTGCTTGAACATCCTAAAATTGATGATAGCAATATCAGTTCGTAAAGAGTTTCTGCGTCTATTGGGCAGATTCAATCATCAAAATCGAAGAAAAATATAAGTTTTATCTCTTGCAATTATAAATCTTTGTATTTTTGAATGAAGTTTGGTTGATGTATGCTACTTTGTTTTTGTTCATGGATCTGTGGATACAAATGGAGTTGCTAATCTTCAAAAAGACATTAAGAGATTAGTGAGCAATGATGAATGACTAAACATTTCCGATCGGTACTGATTATTGAACTACCATATTCAGTGACCAAAAATCTTTTAATGACCTTATATTGTGTGTCTGAGCCTTTCTGGTATATTTTTCCCTGACTAATTTATTAAGATTTGATTATAACAAAATTTGATTTGGTGCTATGATTATAAAAATTCCTCGTACTGAATTGTCAATGGAATGACAGACTCTTTTTAACTAGAGAATATGAGCACTATTTCTCTATGAATGTTATCATTAATCGCTTTGAATTCATTTTACATTTTTTGGGGTTTTTTATATAACAAATTTTGTTAAGTAAAATTTCATGAGATTGGTTTCATGACTGTTAAATTTCCTTGTAAGAATGGTAACTTGCATGATAGACTCAATCTACCTGAAGCCCAACTGTTGGTTTGCTGTTTCATTGGGTACTATAACATCTTCATGACTTAATTCATTTGCATTCATGAATTCACATACCTCATTTAATATGTATGTGACATGAATATGTATTAGCACTAGCACATGATATGTATCTAGTAGTTCGAAGCAAGTTAAAGAGATTATTTAACAAAACAGAGAAGTAGTGTAATTGTTGCACTTTTATTTGGATGCTAAATATTGTGTGTTTGCCATGTTATGCAGCAGTAGACACCATTTCGGTATTAGAAAATGAATGTATTTAAAATTCATATTGATCTTTGCTTTGATTTTTGTTCGCAGGCAGTGGTGCAGCTGTTTGAGAATGCATTGGATCTCTTCAAAGATAATCCTTCATTGTATGTAAGTACTGTTTCCATTGTCCAGACGCATGATATGTTGTTGTTCGTCATAGTTGCATTTATGGTGCTTTTTCTTTATGTTGCTGCTACTTTGTTAGTTGGATTCTTTTCCACTTCTTTTATTTATACTCTCTCTTGATTCATTTTATTAATTCGGTAATTCTATTTGTTTGAATAGTATGAAATTGAACTCTAAATTTTTCTTTATTTATTATACCCACTGATTTTCGTACATCAAATTGTTGGATGGTTGTCGACACAATATTTGGGGGTCAACTTTGGTTGTTGCTACCATATTTGGGGATCAACTTTGGTTGTTGATACCATAAATGATCTGAACATTATTTTAATTTTTAATTTTGGGTATCAACTTCTGTTGTTAACACCATATTATTTATTTATTTATTTTATTTTATTTTCTGATTTTGTTTTGCGGATCAACTTCGGTTGTTGATCCATATTTTGGGGATCAACTTCAGTTGTTGATACCATTTTTTTTTCTTCTGAATTTTGTTTTTGAGATCAGCTTGCTCTTAGAGTTCCTCTTGGACAATAC
This sequence comes from Papaver armeniacum, assembly GCA_023531295.1. Lineage (NCBI taxonomy): Eukaryota > Viridiplantae > Streptophyta > Magnoliopsida > Ranunculales > Papaveraceae > Papaver > Papaver armeniacum. The sequence continues at coordinate 54,895 of JAJJWW010007927.1, read as the reverse complement.
ACGGTATGTTTGTTTAAAATCTAGATTCATTTGTGTATTTTAGTGTTGTCATTGTTGTATGATATTTGGATGGATTTCGTTACAATGGAATTATTTTTAGTACTTTAAACTCTTTACCCTGGGTATGTTATGATTGATTTGAGATGAAAATGGATGATTGAACTTTTTTCGAGGTTAGTTAAAATTTGTATTGGCATATAGTTGACACACACAATTAACATTGTCACGAATACCATCAGTATCTACTTATGATTGTATTATCTCGACTTAAGTTGTGATTTTCATTTTTTTTTTATTGAACTTAAGTTATGTTTCTGCACTCACTGAGAACCTAATTTCAAGAGTTCAAGTTGGCCTTTCTCCATCCATTTCTACATTAGACCAGGTTTCAATCTTCTTTATTTATTACTAACTTGAAGCTTGTGCTATCTGATAATATACTGGATTATATTTGACAGGTTAGAATAGTTGAGTAGGAGGTACCTCATGATGGTGCCATGTGTGACCTTCTACGGGGTTTAATCTCTAGTGGTGCAGGGTTCTTGTTTGGTGGAAACACGGTCTCATCTTATAACCACACAAATAATTATGTAAAATATTTAGTTGGTCAGTCAAATTATTGTTACAGGTTAGTATTACAAACTTGCAGAAAAAACTTCATTTCATGCTTGCACTTCATACCTTTGGGAAATTTAGTTTTTGTGTACCAGTGGTTATGCAATACAGGTTATGGGAAAAATATCCCTTGATTTGAGTTTTTATGGGATCAACTGTTACTTTTGATCCCATTTATATGATCAACTCCTGTTGTTGATCCCATTTTTGGATCAACTCCTGTTGTTGACACCATTTTTCATGGGATCTAACTCATATTATTGACATCATTTTCCTGGATTAGTATAATCATGTTTGTAGTTTTAATCATGTTTGTTAAAAAAAAAATTAGCTTAATTTCTTGCTACTTTCAATCCGAGTACCTAAAATGCTAACTTCATAGTGCGTATCGCCTCTCTAACATCAACATTATAAAGACCAATGGGGATCCAGGTTCCACACTGGTGGGCTGACACCATGGTGGATTTTGTAAAGATAAGATGTAAAACACATAATCCTAACTTTTTATTGTATCTTAATTTTTTTCCCCAGCAATTTACTAATTCTGTGAAATGGTGCATCATGATGAGATTTAACTATCTGTTGAATGTTTAGGTGAAAATCTACTGTAGTTAATATGCACCATCAATGGAAAACACACCTGTTAGAGATGAGTGTGAAAGAAGCAAGTAACTTGTCAGTTTAAACTGGGCATATGGATATTTTTTCTTATTGTTTCGGTGACTATTGCAGGTATGTAATAGCGGCTTATTTTGGTTTTCCAGGATGCATCTGTTGGTGCTCAAATCTTGATCCTTGTAAACTACAGAGTTTCACTCTAAGCCGAATCAATGGTAGCACAACTGACTCCACGTCAGAAAATGCGTGTTCGATCCACGTCAGGTTCACTAATTTTAGTCATCAATTTTGGTTGTTTACACTAGATTTTGGGGTCAACATTGGTTGTTGACACCATATTTTGGGATCAACTTTGGTTGTTGACACCATACACAATCTGAACATTTTCTAATCTTTTAGTTTTGGTATCAACTTGGGTTGTCGACACCATATTATTTATTTATTTTATTTTCTGATTTTTGTTTTGGGGATCAACTTTAGTTGTTGATACCATATTTTGAGGATCAACTTCAGTTGTTGACACCGTATTTTTTTTCTTATTTTGTGATTTTTTTTTTGGGATTAACTTTTGTTGTTGATACAACCTGTGACGGCGGTGGTGGCGGCGGCGGCAGCGACTGTGGTGTTCCAGCAGTGGTGGTATTCCGGTGGTGGAGTAGAGGTGGCGGCGGTGGAGGAGGTGGTGGTTGTGGTGGTGTGGTGGTAGCAGGCAGTGGTGTTCTAGTGGTGGTGGTGTTCCGGTGGTGGAGTGGTGGCGGCGGTTAGTAGGTGATATTCGATGAGTGGTGGTGGTGGAATGATAGTTGAATGGTGGCGGTGGTGGTGCTAATGGTGGTGAAATGATGGTGGTGCCTGCAGCTGTGAAGTGGCAGAGAAAAAAACTTGTTCTATTTTGAAATTCGAAACAAAGAAAAATATTATGTGAGTGAGGAGGGTAATAAGGTAATCTAATTTTGAATGAATAAGGTTTTCAATTGATAGGGGCATATTTATTGTTGTGTAAGGGTATATTTATTGAGTGTCAAAACTAGCGGTATATAATTAATGTACCCAATTGAATTTCTACCAAAATTCTTGTATTCTTTTCAAATAGACCCTAATTACCTAATTAAAAATAAAAAAAGAACTAGTCATAAAACACCAAGGTGACCAAACTGTGGTACAAAAAATCCAACCATATTATTTTTAATAAATAAAAACCATTTAATTAAAAAGTGGCACAAAAACCCAGGTAGAATAATAATGAGTAAATTTAGTTTTTGTTACTTAAAAAAAAAAAAAAGCAAAACATACCATTTTTTAGCTTTTCTTATTCTTCTTCTTCTCTCCTTTCTTTTTTCTTCTTTCTTCCATCTCCTTCTCCCCACCACCATCACCACCAGCAGCAACAATTGATCTCCACCACCATCACCACCATCAGCAACAATAGATCTCCACGAACACCAGCAGCAACACCTCCGTCACCTTCACGAACACCTCCATCTCCTCCATGAACACCTCCGTCTCTTTTTTATTGTTTTATGTTCAGATCTATCACCAACAGTAGCTCCGCCACCACCAAACCAACCGCTATGTCCAGATCCGTCACCAACAACACCTCTATTTCATCCACGAACACCTCCTTATCTTTTCTTCTAGTTTTTTGTTCAGATTTATCACAAAAGTAGCTTCGCCACCACCAAACCAGTTGTTATGTCCAGATCCGCCACCAACAACACCTCCGTCTCCTCCATTAACACCATCATTACTACTTTAACCTCCTCCTTCTATCATCTAAAACCTCCAATACCTTCAAATCCGCCACCAACACCTCCTCCTCCTTTTATCCTCTACAATCAACACAGTACTTGCAGATTCGCCCTCATTCAATCCTCTACAACCACCAACACCACCACCTTCTGATGTATCATCACCAACAAATGATGATTCATCTTCATCGTCGAAATCAATATATTGTATTAGGGAAATGACATATTTATGTTGAAACCAAAATTGGTTTCATCAAATTCTAACAGTTTTGGTTGGTGAAAACAGTAAATTTATGATGGTGTTGATGGTGGTTTTTAAACAAAGGGTAAAATTGTAAAACCCCAAATAACCTAATGTCACCGGTGACACATTTATTAGAACATTTAATGCATATAGTCAGTAATTAATATGGGGTATTTTTTCAAATTAGGGTTACAACGAACAAAACCCTAATTCCCCTCCGTGCCAATGGCAAATCATGCCGACCACACCTAGCCCAAGCTAGCCGCGCCATGCCAAACGCACTCTGCCTTGGCCCTAGCTATGCTAGTCACACCAAAACGCGCCAAAGCATGCCAACCATGCTAGCCGCACCTCCGTGCCAATGGCAAATCATGCCAGCCACACCTAGCCCAAGCTAGCCGTGCCATTCTAACGCACTCTGCCTTGGCCCTAGCTATGCTAGTTAAACCAAACGCGCCAAAGCATGCCAACCATGCTAGCCGCACCTCCGTGCCAATGGAAAATCATGCCGGCCACGCTGCCCGAGCTAGCCACACCATGCCAACCTCTGCCTTGGCCCTAGCTACACTAGTCACAAAGCGCACTCTGCCTTGGCCCTAGCTACGCTAGTCACGCCACGCCAAGCCAAGCACCCTTACCTTGGCCCTAGCCACGCCATGCCAAAATGGCGCCCGCGCCTAGGCTTGCAAACCATGCAACCTAGGCCAAATTGGCCACGCATGCCATTGGCACATGCCAACACGCTCATTGGTAGCTTTTCCTACCAGGGACGCGATCCAAATTGGCCACGCATGCCATTGGAACATGCCAACACGCTCGCCGGTAGCTTTTCCTACCAGGACGTGACCCAAATTGGCCACGCATGCCATTGGCACATGCCAACACGCTCACTTGGTAGCTTTTCCTACCAGGACCACGACCCAAATTGGCCACGCATGCCATTGGCACATGCCAACACGCTCGCTGGTAACTTTTCCTACCAGGACGCGACCGACCCAATGCCATTGGCCACGCATGCCATTGGCAATTGGCATGCCAACACGGTCGCTGGTAGCTTTTCCTACCAGGGCGCGATCCAAATTGGCCACGCATGCCATTGGCACGTGCCAACACGCTCGCCGGTAGCTTTTCCTACCAGACGCGACCCAAATTGGCCACGCATGCCATTGGCACATGCCAACACGCTCGCTGGTAGCTTTTCCTACCAGGACGCGACCCAAATTGGCCACGCATGCCATTGGCACATGCCAACACGCTCGCTGGTAGCTTTTCCTACCTGGACGCGATCCAAATTGGCCACGCATGCCATTGGAACATGCCAACACGCTCGCTGGTAACTTTTCCTACCAGGACGCGACCCAAATTGGCCACGCATGCCATTGGCACATGCCAACACGCTCTATGGTAGCTTTTCCTACCAGACGCGACCCAAATTGGCCACGCATGCCATTGGCACATGCCAACACGCTCATTGGTAGCTTTTCCTACTAGGACGCGACCCAAATTGGCCACGCATGCCATTGGCACATGCCAACACGCTCGCTGGGTAACTTTTCCTACCAGGTTTTTCCTACCAGACGCGACCCAAATTGGACCCAAATTGGCCACGCATGCCATTGGCACATGCCAACACGCTCGCTGGTAACTTTTCCTACCAGGACGCGACCCAAATTGGCCGAGCATGCCATTATCACATGCCAACACGCATCGCTGGTAGCTTTTCCTACCAGGCCGTGACCCAAATTGGCCACGCATGCCATTGGCACATGCCAACACGCATCACTGGTAGCTCTTCTTACCAGGCTGTGGCCCTAATGGCCGAGCATGCCGTTGGCACACGCCAACACTCTTCTTTGGTAGCCTAACTTGCAAAACCGTGCAACCTACCACCAAGGCATTCCGCACATGCCATTGGCACATTCCACACATGCCACTAGCAGCTCTGGCATTGCCACTAGCACTCAAGTTGCAACCCGCAACAAAGGCAGTCCGCACGTGCCATTGGCACATGCCACATGCGCCCTAGCTAGCATCGCCACTTGCACTCAAGGTGCAACCAACACTCGAGACATCAACACAACCTGGGGATGCTTTCCGGGGTTTTGGTTTGGCGGTCACAACATGCAGTGTACACTACGCTCACATTAAGAAAGCGTGAATAGGAATAAAGCGGTCAAATAAATGAGGAAATAAAGGTGAAAACGTTTTCACCCATAAACACCATGCGGTTACCACCTCCTCCCATTATTTCACCCTTTACTCTCTTCCTTCATGAGGACGAATGCGTTTCAATCTCGACTTGTATAAATAGGTCTTACCTATTTCCACCAGACAACAAGTCTCGGTCGGAGAAAATACAACACTCTCGGAAAAGGCAACTTTGCAAGCTCTCCAAAAAGCTTTCATCTCTTGCAAGCTTCCCTAAGCTTTCACTTTACGATACAAGTCGAGACACTACTCTCCCAGAATGTACTGGTCTCAACACCTTTCTTTGCTTCCCTCCCTAAATCAGCCCTTCTCCTCCACTTTGTGACCGAAGCAAGTTTGGAACGGCCATTTCTTGGTTTAGGCCGGACTTGTACAGATTGATCTATCGAATCTAGAAAGTGCTCACGTGCAGCACATTTGTTTAGGGTTTAAACCAGTTTCTCACTCACCTACCGAATATACCAAAAGCAGCGGAAACGATTTTTACCCATAAACAGATGGAACCAAATTTGGTTTCATCATAAACTTGCCCATTTTCTATCATGAAACCAAAGATTTTAATTATGAAAATTAAGTTTATGATGAAACAAAATTTTGGTTTCACATGATTTTTGTCTAGTTTATTCGGCCTGACTTGGAAGACGGCATGTTTGGTTTCATCATTGAAGTTATGTTGGTGAAATGACAATATGTGGGAAAATGATGAAACCTAATTAGGTTACATCGTATTTTGTTTTTCATTTTGTTGAATCAAAACTAGTCATAAAACACCAAGGTGACCAAACTTGTGGTATAAAAAATCCAGCCATATTATTTTTAATAAATAAAAACCATTTAGTTATAAAGTGGCACAAAAACCCCAAGTAGAATAATAATGAGTAAAGTTAGTTTTTGTTACTTTAAAAAAAGCCAAAAATACCCTTTTTAGCTTTTCTTATTCTTCTTCTTCTCTCCTTTCTTTTTTCTTCTTTCTTCCGTCTCCTTCTCCCCACCACCATCACCACCACCAGCAACAATAGATCTCCACCACCATTAGAAACAATAGATCTCCACGAACACCAGCAGAAACACCTCCGTCACCTTCACGAACACCTCCATCTCCTCCACGAACACCTCCGTCTCTTTTCTATTGTTTTATGTTCAGATCTATCACCAACAGTAGCTCCGCCACCACCAAACCAACCGCTATGTCCAGATCCGTCACCAACAACACCTCTTTTTCATCTACGAACACATCCTTCTCTTTTCTTCTAGTTTTTTGTTCAGATTTATCACAAACAGTAGCTTCGCCACCACCAAACCAGTTGTTATGTCCAGATCCGCCACCAACAACACCTTCGTCTCATCCATTAACACCATCATCACTACTTCAGCCTCCTCCTTCTATCATCTAAAACCTCCAATACCTTCAAATCCGCCACCAACACCTCCTCCTACTTTTGTCCTCTACAATCAAAACAGTACTTGCAGATTCGCCCTCATTCAATCCTCTACAACGAACACCACCACCTTTTGATGTATGATCACCAACAAATGATGATTCATCTTCATCGTCGAAATCAATATTGTATTAGGGAAATGACAGATTTATGTTGAAACCAAAATTGGTTTCATCAAATTCTGACAGTTTTGGTTGGTGAAAACAATAAATTTATGATGGAACCAAATTTGGTTTCATCATAAACTTGCCTATTTTCTATCATGAAACCAAAGATTTTAACGATGAAAATTAAGTTTATGATGAAACCAAATTTTGGTTTCACCTGATTTTTTCTTAGTTTATTCGGCCTGACTTGGAAGTCGTCGTGTTTTGGTTTCATCATGGAAGTTGTGTTGGTGAAATGACAATTTCATAGTATTTTTTTCATTTTGTCGAATATTTTTCTCTATGAAACCAATTTTTGATGGTGAGACACAGGTGGATTGCTTTTTGTTGAAACTAGTTTTAGTTGATTTGGTAATGGTTGTGATGGTGGTGGTGATGGTGGTTGTAGTGGCGATGGGGTAGTGCAATTGACGGTGGTGGTAGGTTTCATCTTATTGTGTTTTATTTTTTCTTCTTTCTTCCTTCTCCTTTCTTTTATGATGAAACCAAATTTGGTTTCATCATTTTTTCTGTTTGGTTTCATTATTTTTTTGAATATTGATTAATGAAACTCCTTTTTTGTGGCGGTGGCGGCTGGTTGGTGGTGGTGGGGGGTGGCCGACGATAATGGTGGTTTTGCTCGGCGACGCTGGTGGCGCGGTGGTGGACGGCGGCGCTGGTGGCGTGGTGGTGGTTGGCGGTGGTGGTGGCAGAGGCGGCGGTGGTGGGTGGCGACCAGTGGTTGGTGATGGTGGTGGTCGGCGGTGGATGGTGGTCGGTGGTGTTGCTAGTTTGTTGGTGGTAGGTTGTTGTATTTGGTGACAATATAATACAATTTAAATGTGGGGTTGATTTTTGTTTTTGTTGGGGTAATTTAAACTAGAAGGGTAATATAGACAGTTTATGCTAAATGGGGTTTTTGTAGACAATTTGTTTTGTTGGAGTTTTTGTGTATGGATAGTGACACCTTTGGGGTTATAACTAGGGCTGTCAATGGGTCCGGGTCCTCCCGGGTATCACTAGACCCGGACCTGGACCCTACTTATAAAGGTCGGGTCCGGTTCCTAACGGTTCCGGGTTCGGTTCCTAAATTTATGGACCCAGAACCGGACCCGTTTAAAGTCCCTTGGGTATTAAAAAAACTATAAAGAAAATCTTAAAAACTTAGTTTCTTTCTCTTTGTAACTTGAATCTAAATTATTTTTATAAAAATTTATTATTATTTCTTTATTAATGTACTAAATAAAAACTAAATGTAAGAAAAATATGAAAAATGGAAAAAAAATCAAAGCCCAAACAAGCAAAATACCCATAATTTTCCTAAAAATATGAATGAAAGAATAAATAACCGGGTACCCGACGGGTATTACCCGTTTGGACCCGTTAACATTTGGGTCCAATCGGTAATTACCCCTCGGGTCCTAAGTTGCTAATGGGTCCAACTATAGGACCCAGAACCGGACCCGAAACTAGCGGTTCCGGTTCCGGGTAATGGGTACCTATTGACAGCCTCGCGGCCCGATAATTATACATGTTTAGTCTCATCTTAACGTAGAATGGAACCGGTGGGACAAATACTAATCTAGTGTGAAATAGAATAAGACATAAAAGTAGAGGGGAAGAAGAGACAGAATTTCATTCATATGTATATTGTAAACAAACATTAGAGCCTCTATTTATAGGGCTAGACACAAGGGCATCCCAGTAATAAACGAGATTTATCCTAGATATTCTTAACATAATTATACGTTTATAACACTCCCCCTGATGACATTGTGTCTAAGCTAATTGCCTCGTTAAAACCTTTTCAGGAAATTCCAAAAGGACAAAACCTGATCGAAGGGAAAAGAGTACAATTGAGAAAACTTAGAAAAATTTGGACACGCAAATGTTGCCTCATTAAAACCTTGACAAGGAAAACCCAATGGGAAAAACCTTGATGAAGGAAAAAGAGTACAACATGTTAGTCCAGTAAAATACCTTCTAATTTGATACTCCCCCTGATAAGTACTTTAGTTAAATCTTGGCTTGCAAATCTTCGCGTCGAGATTTCCCAATTTCGATGAACAAATTTCTTGAACGCTGGATAGCAATGCTTTCATGAAGTTTGCCAGTTGATGAAGTCTTCTTTCGTGTTAGTCTTCTAATGGTAGTGTTCTCGAGTCTTCATGCTTCTTTAAATATATTGAGGACTTGCCTCTTGGATTGCTAACTTCTCGAAGATGATTTGCATAAATAGTTGATGTAGTTTCTTCAACAAAGTGCCAATACGCATTTACAGTACCATAAGTGTACAAAATTTGTAGTCATATCGTATATGGATCAGAATGATATCCAAATTCATAGGAAATAGTTATGTTGAACAAAATGACCTAGTTAATGGTGGGTATCCACCAAATAACCAAAATACATAAAACTCCCCCTTGGATGACCACCATGTTGAATTAAATTGCCTCACTAAAACCTTGCCACTAAAACCCAATGGGAAAAAAATAAGGACGAAGGAAAAAGAGCACAAATATCAACATTTAAAGAAATTTAAACGTCTACGAGATGTTGCCTCGTTAAAACCTTGTTAGGAAAACCACATGGGACAAAACCTGAAACGAAGGAAAAAGAGTACAACTTTGACGATTTATGGATGCTAACTCAACTATATATATATGAGTATTACAGAAAACGAGCATCAAAATCATACCTCTAGTCTACCTCAAAAATGAGTTTAAGCTAGCATAATTCTAACTGCAGATTTAAAAAAGAAGAATAATAGAATTTATGCTGCCAAAACGTGGATTTTAGTGTTTTTAAAAGATCCTTAAGAGGCCTATAACGTTGATAGCATCAACTAATTAATCAGGATTTTTGGTTGTGTACCAATTTTCTAAAAACACATAAAAGATTTGAATCCTCAAAAGATTACAAATTCAATATGTTCTTCGACCACATTTCTTGTGTCAATGCAATATGAGTCCTTCAAATACTACCACGTCAAGTGCATTGTATAAAGAGAACAATTAATGAATCAATCCTAGGGTCTAAGCAAAAATGAAACCCTTAAATCGTTTTTACAACGAAAAACTTCATAGAACGCATTGACTACACTAGCCTGTAATTAATAGGCTTGGCATTTTTTTAAGTGTTAAGTTTTGGATCCAAAAATTGCGTTAATTGAGAAACTAATCCAACTTTATTTGGATTGTATGCCAACCAATCATGTATGTCGATATTACTCTGCATAGGGGTCTACAACCACCATCATTTATTTCAGTAACTACCGTAAATGAATATTCAATAATCATTAGTTTATTTCAGTATACACACTTTGAAAAATTCAAATTTTACTGGTACCAGTTCCCGTGGGCATTATAATCTCCTCCTCGTCAAATAAGGAGATACTAATTTTGAGAATGTGAATCATATTATGATACTCTATCGGAGCACTATCTGTAGCATGTAGCAAAACAATACATTTTTGCTAGAAGTGATTGGATTTGCCTTTTCAAACGACATTAGCTTATGGAAAAGCTAAATGAGATAATTTCACGCCTATTATTTGATGGCAACATTTATCGATTTGATTTAATGGGAGAGAAATTGATATAACTTTAAAGCTAATTAACACACATTTTTGATAGTGTATATAGTCTCCCCCTGATTATGGCGGAAATATTTGCATCTCATATACGAAATTTTTTTTTGTAAAGTATTATCCGATCAATTCGAGATATATACTCATTATAGAATATGTCTTTCAACATAAAAAAATAGTTGGTTGACATAATAGTATCTGCAAACAAATCTCCGCTACGTGACCTCAGTGGTCAACGAGATATTGATTTAGAAAGAAATTATGGACACTTTATCAAAAGAGAATTAATTCAAAATAGTCACTATAAGGACTAATGATATTGGCTAATCAAGCCGGGTGCACACCCATTGATCTTTAGTGTCCAACCGTATTCCATCTACAAGTGGAACGATTTCAAATTTTTAGAGATTACCATTAGGAAATAAAAATATTGCTAAATATCCCTTGAGAACGCAACAATTCCTTTTGGTGTTTGCGATGTTCCGTACCTAATAAAGATACTTTATATATCCCATTAAGATCGATAGGGAAAAACGAAATAAATTGGCTTATATGATTCTTTTTGAGAAAATAAAGAAATCATTGTCGGTATCGACTTTGAAAAAAATCCATTATATGGTCGAAAAATTCTCTCTTTTTGGCAAAAGTTTAGAAAATATACCAATCTTATGGAAACGATGGAGAAAATTAGCACCAATTAGAAAAATCGTTTTAGTCATCGCAATGGAATAATCCACTTTTGTGGTCGATGTATGGTTTCTTGTAAAGGAAAAAAAAAAACCATATACATGATCCTTGTCTAATGGACAAGGATACCAAATTTAATTGGCCGGAGGTTTTTCAACCATGCATGTGATTAAATACCGTTAAGGTAACTAAATCGCGATGACACCAATTTATGGTGATTACAGTTTCATGAAAGAAATAAAAACTGTAGACCATCTTTCAATGGATTTTTATTTATTTTTTTCTTTCTCTATGAAAAGGGGATAAGAGAAGAAAGGAAATCAAAATTTCTGGGAAATTGATCACCGAAATATATCCGTATAACTCTATACTTGGATAACTAAGACTAAGTCTTATGGGCTAGATTGGAGGTGCTAGATTAGCACTTAAGTGTTGCAATTCAAAAAAAAAAAAAGGTGGAAAAAAAATTAACACTAGTTCTCTCTCCTACCAGTTGCTAGTACAGTAAAACTTCAATAAATTAATAATGTTGGGACTGCCAAATTCTATCAATTTAGCGAAGTATTAATTTATCGATAAATTAATAAGTTATTAAATTATCGAAACGTTCTAAATTTAAGTTTCAAAAATAAAATAAAATAAAATATTTAAGTTAAACTTAAAGGTTTCCCATAATAACAAATGTATTGAGATATTATTTTCAATTTAAACTAATTTGTAATAAATTTTTGGCATATATAATATAATATAGTATAGTATATTGCATATTATGTGCATAAATTCATATATCTTTTGGTGTTAAAAGAAGAAAAAAAACAACACAAAAGAAAAGAGTAACAATGGCTCATACTTCTCATCTCAAAGGTGTAAAAAATCCCCTATAACAAACGAGATTCAAAAAGTATTATGTGAATATAGTCATTCTAATCCAAATTTGACTCAATGTGATATACAAAAATGGCTTCTTGAAAAATTTAACATACAAGTGTGTCAAGGAACGATATCAAACATAATTAAGCGTGCATAGGAATACATCTCAAGTGATCAAGGAAAAATCATTTGTAAGCGGCAGAAAACAGTTAAATATCAAGACTTAGAGAAGGTTTTCTATGGATGGGTTGTTCAATACCAGGAGCGTGTGAATCTAAGCGGAAAATTAATTCAAGAACAAGCGAAAGAATTAGTGAAAAGGAACTCCAGACTCCTCAAAGGACAATGTTGCATAAATATGAATGAGAAACAAACAACTTTGGAATTTTATTTTAGTAAGGCACCAGTAATGTAATGCTATTATAATGATTATTAATTTATATTTCAGTTGGTCTCTATTGGATACTTAAAATTTTTATTATCTTATAAATTTAGCGAGGTTATTAATTTAATACACTGGCCCAAGTCGGGACCGGCAAAAAATATTATTTTAGCGAAGTTATTAATTTATCGCGGATTAATTTATCGAAGTTTTACTGTATGTGAACTAGCATGCTATAGATAGTTACGCTGAATGATTCGTAGCTTGAAAACTACCTTTTCGCGGAATGGTTCAACGGCCCGAGATTTATTTTTGATCTCGATTTGAGATTTAAAGCGCCGAGCGCCGAATGGTTTAGCGCTTTGGTGGATTGGATTGCTAATCTAGGCATGCAGATTAGCACTCCCATAAGACTTAGGAGGTAGTCCTGACCGCCAATCTAGGTGCTAGACTAGCACCCCATAAGACTTAGTCTTAAACGTTTAAAATAAATAATAATAATGAACAAATTGATACAACTAGGTTAGTTACTGCTACCATCTCGGAATAAGAAACTTTGTAGACTGTACCTTGTAAGGTTAAAAAAAAATGTTATTAAGCCATGATATATGTCCCATCAATCCAAATACCTTACATAAATAAAAACAAATATGCGTCTGTGGTATATATATAAATCTGTTAAGAAAAAGTTAAAAAAATAATAATAATGAAACGGTCGATTGATTCCATTCTTCTTTTACTAGTAAAGTGCATGTGCGCTGCACGTGTTGTTAGAGTTCAACACGTCACGCACAAGCACCCTGATTATGTTAAGAATACACAAGAATGTTGCATTTATGGTAACAAAATAGCACAACAGAAATATAGAAACAGGTCTGTCTTTTAACACTTTCTAGAAAAACAGGTGTTTAAAATTGGTTTCCCCTAAATACCACCCACACTTTTCCTAAATGCCACCCACAGTCTAAAAACACAAAAGATGTAGACCTAATCTAGAGTGGGTAAGGAAAACTCACCGTCTTCTAATCCCCAACAATAAGTCACCACTATCGTCGTCCTGTTCGTGATACCACATGTCTGATCCATGTATTTTCGTGTTTTTTTTTTTGTTTTTTACTTTGTTGGTGGAAGGACTCTATCCAGTGATCTTATGATTAACAAGGTTTCCAATCTATATATGATTGGCAATTCCTTCGTATATTGGAACCAAACAAAATTTGTGGAACTAATAGAAGTTCTCGGTATTGAAATTGTGATCGTCACTATGATTAAAATCGGAACTTAGTTTGTCTCTATAAAATACTTAAAACCTAACCAATCAAAATAATATCAAGGCCTATCTTTACTTCAAAAATTAAAATCGTGATTAAGATAAAAATTAAATTTAAATCTTCATAGATTATTAAGATCTTCAAGTCATACATGATTATGTTACATAAAATCGACAAAATTCATTCAGTGATGAATATTGTTAGTCTGTATTCATCCATTCTATTAATTTTTTTTTTGTACATTTGCTTAATCTAGTTTCAGTTGGATACCGTGATGATAAGTAGAAAATTAAATTATGTTACTGCTTAATACTAAAAAAAGATAAGGCCATCTGGTTTTGATTCAGGTGATAGTTAGAGAAGGACGTGAGGTTCTATTACCCACTTCTCTTTAGGTAGAAAATTATTTTGTTTTTAACTAAGAGTGGTACTTAGGAAAATTGGGGGTGGTATTTAGGTAAAACCTTAAAATTTTCTTATTCATTCCACAAACCCCCCACAAAATCAGTAACTTACATCATCCCTCGGGCTAACAGGTTATCTGTGTAGCCAAGCTGGTAAGCTTTGCTTGTCATCGTGCCCCTACCTTTGTCTGAAATTGTTAATTCCAAATGACTTACTTCTTACGCTAACTCAACCAATAGCTTTTCCTTCTGTACTCATTCATAGCAGAACTTTTAAAAGTCTTCCATGTTGTCCACTTAGGACGATCGTATGAATTGAATTCGAGGTGAAAGGATCAGTACCAACAGCAGCAAGAAAATTGCAAACTTCTTCATTATCCACTGAGCTCCCTTTTGAATTTAAAGTTTCACATAAGACTCGAATAATAAGCCAAGCTAACCAGCATTTGTATAACTGAAATTGGTCAACACCCATAGTAGCTAAATAACCAGAGCCAACACCACCAAGTTGAATGCACATCGACAAAAAAACAACTTGAAGCCGAGCCGGACGGGTGTGCGTAGAAAATATGGATTAGCTCTCCAAATCCGCAAGGCATTGTACACGGTTAACGCGAAGAGACAGAATCCATTTCATTGTTAAGCTCCAGCCAAATTAATTGCACCATCATCTGCAAGGCATTTTTAGTTCATGCCGAAATCATCAAATGCTAAAACATCAACACCAAAATACACACAAAACCCAAGTCTAAGAATTCAAACCCAAGTATACAGAACCTAAAATGAACCCAAATTTCATACTCACTTTTAAAAATATACCAAAAATCAGAATAAGCAATTAATTTTACATCATGAATGCACGAAAACAATAAACTAACATGGAGTTTATATATTGTCATCACACATAGAATTCAAGTAACTTGGCAAGCCAAAATTTTCCATTGCTGAACATTCTATGTATTTACGCCGACAGTCGTCCTTAGAGTACCTAAATAAGAATATTGTAACCCTTACCTGAACGCCTCAACCCTGCCTAAATTCCATTACCATCTGACTCTTGCTTCGATACCTATGAAGCACAACTGAAAATGAAGACATCAGTTGTTGTCTACATCCATGACTTCTTTAAGAACCAAAGAAAAATTGTATTCTATTAGTCATTTGAACAAACAATTATTAACCAAAGAAGCATTTAACCCCAAATTTATCGCATACCCAGAGTTAACTCTTTAAAAATTTACACATTTGACCACAAATTCAATGCATAACCAGAGTAAACTCTCTAAACAATTCCTAAAATCTAACAAATCAAAACCATTAAAAACTATATTACGCATTTTACAGTCAAAACCCACACATAAAATTAACCAATAAGCTTCCAACGTAAGGTTCAAGGGTTTAGCTTAACTTATCGGCTTGAATGTTGTTTCCTACTGCGACCTCCTGTCTCACTCACACGCGCTCCAGGACTGCACATTAGATGGAAAAACATAGTTTTGGTTAATTTTAATTGAGTTTTACAATACTCATAAAAATCCAAATCCTAAAGACAATGAGAAGCAATTAAAACAACAGATGGCATTCAAACATTATGTGAACAGTAGAAATATTAGTAGATCTGGATTATGGAGAAAGAGCTTGAAGAGAGAGAATGGATATTGAGGTTTTGAGAAAGAAACAGCCGATGACAAATGAGAGAAATAGATTTCAATTTGAATTTTGAAAATCTATCTTCTTAAAATTCGAGCTGTACAGGTATAATTTACGATTTTGTACTCGGGGTCCAAAGCTGTTAATTTGACGAACTTAGCCTCAAATAATTTACGGTTTCATTTTATACGCATGGTTATTTTAGTAAAAAGGACCTATTTCAGATCTTTGCATTATAAGAGTAAAGATTGGAGATCATGCACCAACTGATCCAGGAAGATTCACGACCTCTGTTCATAATTCCATATAGGGTCCGGTACGGTGCAAACCTATCAATAGATATCTAGTTAGATTTTCATTAACAAACTAGAAAAGAAAAAAAAATCAAATCGAAAGAGTTAAGATATATATTAAAGCTTTACTCGTATCGGCAGAGCAACGTGCGTGATAACGTAGTGTGAAATAGAAGAAGATATAAAAGTAGAGGGGAAGAAGAGACATAATTTCATTCATATGTATATTGTAAACAAACATTATAGCCTCTATTTATAGGGCTAGATACAAGGGCATCCTAGTAATAAACGAGATTTACCTAGATATTCTTAACATAATTATACGATTATAACATAATCCATTTTGTCATTGCCAGAATTTAGTCTGGATTGTTCTCAGCTGTTAATGGTGGGCCATCCACTAATGTCATGCTCACGTAACAGATACCAAGTTTTTAAAAGTTGGGAGATTTATTGACTTCCAGCGACCCATTTGACTCGGTTCCACAATCCACACCAACACCATAAACATTCCTAAATTTGCCTTCTCTTTGAACTTCCACTACCGCCGCTGCTACTTCCGATGTCTATAAACTCGACACTGAGATCAGTGATATCTCTCTTAGCCGAACTTCCTTTTTCCTTCCCGTCAAAATACTACTGTCAAAGAGCTATTTCTTTTGATTATTCATCAACAAATTTCTGGATTTGAGAAATGTTGAAGTTTTCATCTTAAAACCCTAGAGGTTTTAAATTAGTTCACTAGTGAATTTTCATATTTTCTGTAATTGGAAATAGTGATTTGACTGGCTTTGATTTCAAGGGATTCTTAAGGTAATGAAAATTTGATGATTCTGGTTTTCGTCGAATTGGTGATTAGTCAAGTGGAGATTGGTTAATTCTTCATTTTGCGGAAGCTTCACAGTTTAGGTAATCTTTTAATTCACTTTTAATTATCTTCTTTAAGTTCTTGATGTTTATGTCATTTGTGCTTGATCTCGTCTATTAGCTAGCTAGATTGTTTGTTAGGCACACAGACTTGACGCAGGATTTTGTATTTGTGTGCAGACAAACTGAAAATTTTCTTTTTAGTTCTATGTTTATGTAATTTCTGCTCCATGTACTTTGTCTTTGTGCTTGATGTTGTCTAAATTTGCTAGCAGGTTGAACTAGTTGCGTTATGCATTTAGATTTTGTCTGCAACATTAAGATATCATTATGAACCCCTTTCCATCTGTTTTTTTAATTTGTACACAGGAATTGAAATCTCATGGATTTAAACAACATTGGTGAGGTAGATGATAGGATTAGCGAATTACCTGACTCACTTCTTCATCACATCCTCTCTTTCCTTGAGATCAAGCATGTTGCTCGTAATTCTGTTCTATCTAAAAGATGGAGTCACAATGAATTAATCAAAAACAGGACCTCTATCCCGTCACTCTTATATTTCCCGATCTTGTATCATACATCCGAAATCAACAAGTTCATGGATTTTGTGGATAGAACATTGCGTCTTCGTGATGCATCATCAAATATTCAGAAGGTCCATATCTACATGAATAAGCACTTCAATGCATCTAGGGTTCATTCATGGATCTCTAATATAACAGAGCGTAATGTTGAAGAGCTCAATCTCTGGTTAAATCAAAGGGAACCTTTTCTTATTCCTTTGTCTCTTTTTACATGTGAATCATTGATTACGTTGGAGCTAACTGCATCCTTATCCCTTTATCTATTCCTAAAAGTTTCTCTTTACCAAAATTCAAGAGCCTTACACTTTGTGGATTCCAGTTTATCGACGATTGCTTGGATGAGCTACACGTTTCTAATTGCCCTGTCCTTGAAAATTTGATTTTGGATTGGAATTGGTTTGGCGTGAGGAATTTTTGCATCTCAAATTCTGCACTGAAGCACCTTGTAATTGATCACGGGGGCATGGTGGATGATGATAATTTACAAAACTGTGCTCTCAAAATTAATGCACCAAATCTAGCGTCACTTACCTATCGTGGTTGTGTGGCAAAGGAATATGTTCTTTCCAGCTTTCAATCACTAGAATCTGCAAAAGTTTGGCTTTGTGATCTATATGTACCAAGGGGGCAACAGATAGGTGCAGCTGTAAGTAAGTTTTTTCAAGCGCTTACACATGTAAAAAGTCTAACAAAATACGCTGTAACCCTAGAGGTATTCTTCTTTCCTTTGCTCTCTTTGTATTTTTATAAATTATATACTCTAGCGGATTCCTCAACAATTGCTTTGTAATGAATAGACTATCTCCAGTGCGGACGACTTCGTAAACATCCTACCTACATTTCATAATTTGGAGAAGTTGTTCCTAGAACTGGAAGAAACTACTGATAAATCGGCATTTCCACTGCTCAAAGCAGCACCCAATTTGACTTGTCTCGTATTTAATGAGGTAACTACACAAATCTTCTGATGTTTATTAGTCATTTAAAAAAAATAGAAAAACAAATCCTGGGTATTGTTAAGCATATTTTAATGTTCATCTGTTTCATTGTTTTCTAATCCCAACTCAGCATATTCGCGACAATGTAGAAGAAAATAGTTGGGATGGTCTTATGTTGACAGAAGGATGTTTGTTTCAACACCTCCGGTATGTTCGTTTTATTCGTTTTAATGGAAATGCAAGGGAGATGAGATGGTTGAAACTGATTTTGAAGAATGCAGAAGATTTGCAGACAGTTACTATTAGATCTTGTGTAAATTCTGTCGTTGCGAAATGCAAAGAAGTACATATGTCAGAGCTCCCAAGTCTTCCTATAGCCTCCAGTAGATGTGTGCTTTGAATTCTACTGATGATGCTGTTTTCTATTTGCTGATATTTATTGTGCTAAATAGGTTCTTTTTGTTGCAGACGAATATGTAGATAATCTACCTGATGGAAGTTGCTCAAGACATTAACCTTGAGGTTTTTTTTTTTGCAAACCAATTAGAATTCAGTATCTCAATAAATAAGAACTTAAGACTGAATTTTCATATTCGCTGTGGTTTGATTAGTTTGAGGTTTTGTTGAAATCTAATTCACTTTTGGTTATCTTCTATAAGTTTTTTTTAGTGAGTATACCTGATGATGTTGTTTTTTCATTAACTAGCGAGTGTACCTGATTATTCATGTTTAAATAGCGAGTATACCTGATGATGTTGCGAGTACATGTACCTGTGTCATGGTTTTGGTTTTGATACATTATCAAATGTATACAACGCTGTAATTGTTTTTACTTCGAAAGACAACGTCTTTGCATGGTAATTACACTGGGAACGTGTTCGTGGACCTTTTCCTAGTCGAATGGTAACTAGAGTTTTGAGATCATTTTGTATGGAAATGTTGCTCTTGATAGTGATTCAGGCCGTGCGAGCACTTTTCTGATTTAAGTAAGAAGTGGTTGATGGAAAAACTCATGCCTCTCCCCAGGCTTGTTTAGTATACGACTACGAGTCCTGTGTTTGATGGGTACGTAATATTTGTGATAATATGTGTGCTGCAAAGTGTCTATATTGTCTTTTGTTTTTTCAATGTAGGGAAAATAAGGCCAAGTTCCTTTTTGTTAAAGAAAAAAACGCGAAAGAAAAGAAACTTGGAGAATGATATAACTCACCTTTTTTTTTTTTCAGGTAAAGGTCTTGAGTCTCTTTATTAGTTGGAGATGCTAAAAATGTAGGGCTTACTGACCACCACCCACGCATGTTTAAAATCTCAGTCCTTCATTTAGGCGGTAGATATAAAGGTAGTTAATTTGGGTAATTGAGTTCAATAAATTGGTAGTTGGTTGTGGTAGTCAATTAGCAAAGCCGTGTTTAGGCTCAGTGACTGTCACTTTCTCTAACTCCAGCTGTAAAACTTCTTCTGATTAGGTCCACTATTTGCATGTGAATTTATGTCTTACTGCATTCAGTTAAAGGCTCGTATAGTGATTGTCATTTTCTTTCTTTCTAACTGCATGCACTAAGATTATTCTAGAAGACATTGAATGGGTTATATATATATATATATATATATATATACAGGTACTGGTAGGAAGAAAAGAGTCTACAATCACCTCATCTCTCTTTCTTTCTAACTTCATCTTTTAACATTTCATAGAGACATAAACATGGTTTTCCGAAAAGAATTTCAGATGTCTGGTTTCCTCTTCGTTTTCTTGTTTTCGGTTTCTATTGTTAGTACTAATGGAATAGGAGGATTATCTGCAGTAGGTAAGATTGATGATATTGGTTTTTCATCGACTTTGAAGACATGCAATTTCCCCGCGGTTTTCAATTTTGGAGATTCAAACTCGGATACTGGAGGTCATTCAGCTGCATTTTATCCGATCGGTACTCCTAATGGAGAAACTTTCTTTGGAAAGCCGTCTGGAAGGGCCTGCGATGGTCGTCTTATTGTTGATTTTATGGGTAAGCAGTACTGGATCTCTTTTTAAGATTTGCTAATTTACTTAATGCAGTCAGATTTGCAGTGCGTACTTTCCAGTAGTTACAACTTATGAATACACTAATGATATTTGCTGAATGCTAATGATGCCGGACGATTGCAATCTCGGTGGATGCTGCAGCCGAGGAATTGGGTTTAGCCTACTTAAGAGCATATCTGGACTCACTTGCATTGAGTAGTTTCAAAAGTGGAGCCAATTTTGCAACCGGAGGATCACCCATTAGAAAAGACAAGGGTTATAGCCCATTTCATCTAGACGCTCAGATAGCTCAATTCCGACAATTTAAAGCTCGAACCATTGACATTGTTAACTCAACCCAACAGGAAAAAGGTCAGAATCAATTGCACCCTTTTCATCATTTTGACATCTTTTATTATGAGTTTAGTCATTTTTGACATCTTTTGTTTTTGTAAAGCATTTTGGTTTAAGATTTGGTCTCCGATCTAGATTTTACAGCTTTAAACATATTGTTCTCTATGTTCAGGTAAAGCAGATTTACCGAAACCAGAAGATTTCTCCAAGGCTTTATACACATTCGATATCGGGCAAAACGATCTTCAATTTGGTTTATCCACATCAGAAGGAGCACGTGCTATAATTCCTGAAATCCTTGATCTGTTCTCCACAGCAGTACAGGTACAAAGAAACTATCATCATGGGCATTTGTTAGTGACAACTTATATACCGTAGTCTAATGTGGTTTTTATTTTTGTCGCAGGAACTTTACTGGGAAGGTGCAAGGGTGTTTTGGGTGCATAACACAGGACCTATTGGATGTTTACCTAGCAACAACAAATACTACTATGGCAAGGAGTCGTTGGACAAGAATGGGTGTGTGATATCTTTGAATGACATAGCTCAAGAATTCAATAGGCAACTCAAGTCCAAGTTAGCCCAACTCAAGGCCAACCTCACTGGTGCAGCCTTTACATATGTTGATGCTTATACAGCTAAATACAACCTTATCAACTCTGCCAAGGATCAAGGTAAGATGTTTCTAAATCTCACAAATTTCATTAATATAGAAGTTAATTGCTGGTAAAAGTAGGCTAGTGATTAATCATCAGATATTGATTGATCAGGTAATTTTGTGATGATGATTGCAGGTTTTGTTGACCCCCTTGACTTTTGCTGCTGTCCTGAAAAGGTAGTTGTAAACGGGACGGTGTATAGCGGCCCTTGTGCAAATCCGTTAACACATATCAGCTGGGATGGAATACATTATTCGGAGGCAGCTAATCAGTGGGTTGCTAAGTTCATACTAAATGGGTCTATGTCAGACCCATCGGTTCCAATCAGTCAAGCTTGCTATGCTTAATGATGTATGATTAGTATATGCTTGATTAGGATTATTACCAGCTGCGGATCTGCCCATTACTACCACCATACCATCATCGTGTCGTCATACTGTTATTATGTATCCTGATTACAAAAGCCAGAAAAATACATGTCAAGAAACTTGTGATTTATAGTTACCAAACAGGGAAATAAAATAAAATCAGTTTCTTGCTATTATATTCTACAGAGCCATGCCAGTAAATGTTATAATTTCGTTGTCTATTGTAGTGATCTACACTACAATTGATAAAACAGACGAACCTTACAGGATCTACACTACAAGAATTCAGAGAAAAACCTCAAGGAGGCTGAAGAATAATTTCAATAATGATTTTCTTAGTTTTTTAGGGTTACAAAAACCAGACTTAAGAACGAGGACTCAAAATAACTCGTGTGAAGTACACGGTTAATCAAAAGTAAAGAAATGTGTGAAACACACACACAATTAACTAAAGGCACCTATATAAAGGCTGCCCCTAAGAACATAGACCAAGGGATATGACAATGCCCACTCCTGAAGCTAAACCTTGTCCTCAAGGTTGAATTTAGGAAAGTTAGCTTTTATGAACGATGTATCCTCCCACGAAGAATCACCTTCTCCATATGAGACCACTGAATCTGCACCTGTGGAATGGTTTGGCGCCCTTAAGAATAACCCTGGAGTTGAGAACTTGAAATGGTTGTACCTTGAATAAGCCTTCTTTATCCACACCAGGAAGCATAGTTTGTGGAATCAGACCGTCGCCAAACTTCTTTTTTAATTGGGACACATGAAAGACAGGGTGTATGCGTGAAGAAGGCGGGTAATTGCGAGACGATAAGCGACAACACCAATCCTCTCAAGCACCTTGTATGGACCAAAAAATTTGGTGATAGTTTAAGATTCTTGCGTAATCGGACGAAGTCTGTCTATAAGGTTGCAGACGCAAATACACCCAATCACCAACTACAAAGGAGCGTTCAACCCGTTTCTTATCTGCTTGTTGCTTGATACGGTGTTGAGAAGCAAGGAGATTTTGTCGTAATACTTCTGTCATAATCCCCATTGGTGTAGATAATCGTCAACCGCTGCATTACTGATGGTACCCATAGGGTGTAACCCAAACTGTGGTGGAGGGTAGCCGTATAGATCTTGGAATGGCGTAAGTGAAGGTTTGGTGTGGTAAGAGGTATTAAACCACCACTCGGCGAGAGCCAACCAAGAAACCCATTTAATAGGCACATGTAGCCGCACATACATCGTAAATAAGACTCCAAACAAGCGTTCACACGTTCCGTTTGACCATCCGTCTCGAGGGTGTTACGTTGTGCTCGAGATGGAGTGAAGTACTGTCGCTTTGAACAATTCACCGCCAAAACCCACTCAAGAAAATCGCATCTCTGTCAAAACAATTGTTCTTTGGTAAGCCGTGCAACTTAAAAATAATGTTAAGGAATACTTTGGCCACCGATTGAGCCGTATAAGGATGGCTTAGAGCTAGAAAATGAGAATACTTCGTAAACGATCAACGATAACCAAAATTACCTCCACCCTCGGTTTGGGAAGTCCTGTGATGAAATCCATACTCGGATGTTTCCAAGCCCGATCGGTATAAGCAAAGGTTGGAGCAAACCCATGGGAAATTGATGTTCCACCTTATCTTTGTTGGCGAGATGTCGCGATGCTTAATGAATAACATCAAATCCTTCTTGAGGCCATGCCATTGGAAGTATGATTTTGCCCTCTAGTAACTAGCTTGCATTCCCAGAATGGCCACCAATGGCGGAAGAATGTCTGGCGGTCAAAATGTGTTGGCGAGCATCACCCGTTTGGCCAATATAGATCTGTCATGCAACCTTGAGAAGCCCATTAGTATAAGAATAACCATCGGGGTTGATTTGGAGATACAAGAAGTTTGGGGATCCAAACGAGGCAATAGGGTCATCTCGTGTAACTAGCTATAAATGTTTCCATCCATTTGGGTTGAGTTGCGCATAAGGAGGAGCAGGTGAACTCTTGATAATGCATCGACCACACGGTTCTCGGACCCCTTCTTGTAGTACAATGTATAGTCATAGCCCAGTAGTTTGGTAAGCCATTTATGCTGAAGGACGGTATGAAGCTCTTGTTCCAAAAAGTATTTGATACTTTGATGGTCCGTAAAGATTTTGAAATGAGCACCGAGTAAAAAGGATCTCCACTTGGTGACGGCCAGCACAATGCTTAACAACTCCTTTTCGTATGTAGACATAGCTTTATATCTGATGCCCATCTCTTTACTAAAGTATGCAATAGGCTGACGTTCTTGCATCAAAACTGCACCGACACCACAATCACTAGCATCTGTCTCCAATTCAAATTCCTTAGTGAAATCCGTGGAACAAGGACCTGAGTAGAAGTAACCACCTTCTTTAGTTTCTCAAAAGCTTCTTTAGCTGGCGGCGGCATTCAAGAAAAACTACCCTTCTTGAGTAATCTGGGTAAGTGGGTGACAAATCGGTCCATAGCCCTTAACAAACTTGCGGTAATAACTGTCAGGTCCAAGAAAGCCACGTAACCCCTTAAGAGTAGTGGGTCTAGGCCAATTCACCATGCATTCTATTTTGGCAGGGTCAGCTGCAACCCCATTCTTGCTTATTATATGGCCTAAGTATTCTATCTGAGGTTGGCCAAAGGAACACTTGGTACGCTTAACATACAATGAATGTTTCTGCAGGAGAGAGAGAAGGCTATATGCGAGATGCTTACAATGTGAATCCATGTCAGGACTATACACTAGAATGTCGTCAAAAAAGACTAAAATGAATTGCCTAAGATAGGGTCGAAAAACATCATTCATTAGCGACTGAAATGTGGCAGGAGCATTAGTAAGCCCAAAGGGCATTACTCTTAACTCAAAGTGTCCGTGATGCGTACGAAAAGCAGTTTTTGGATATCATCAATGTGAACCCGAATCTGGTGATAGCCAGCACGAAGATCTAGCTTTGTGAAAACAAGAGAACCGACTAATTCGGCAATTAGTCTATAATTGGAATGGGGTACTTATCTTTAACCGTGATGGCATTTAGTCATGCGATAGTCGACACAGAATCTCCGGTCGCCGTCCTTCTTTTTGACCAAGATGACCGAGAAGAAAGGGGTCGTGACTCGGTTGTATGACCCCATCCTTCAACATTTCACGTACCCGACTTCTCAATCACCCCTTTTTGAACATGAGGCACCACAGCAGGACGTAGATTGGGAGGAGTAGCGAAGTTGGAGTGAGGTGGATATGGTGATCATGAGCTCTCTCCGGAGGAAGTGATGTGGGAGTCTGAAAAATGGAGGGAAAGTTATCCAAAATCTGACAATTGGTGGTACGATGACATGGTTGTGTAAGGAAAAAAAAAAAGCCCCAATAAAACCTTGTTTTCCTTTCTTGAGCAGCCTGCGTAGCATAGTACCAGACATTTGAGAGAGTACAGCTTCCTCCTTATGCCCTACCAATTCAATCTCCTTCCCATGGTGTTGGAATTTAATCGTCAGCTTCTTGAAGTCAAAAACCATGGGACTCCGTTCACGCATCCAATCCACGCCAAGTACCATATCACACCCACCCAATTCCAATAGATGTAAATCATGAGAAAAGGTATGACCCCGCATATTCCAACTAAAATCAGACATTTTGCTCTGACGAGTTTGTTGCCATCGGCAACGATCACTTGTAGAGTTGGAGTAGGAGTGATCACACTACCACTCTTCTTAGCAGTGCAGGGTCCAAGAAGCTATGGGTCTGCGCATTTGTCAATCAAGATGGTAAGGCCACCTTCTTGACTAAGCCTTTAATCTTGATAGTGGTAGGAGATATGTTGCCACC
The DNA here is from genome assembly GCA_023531295.1 of Papaver armeniacum. Lineage (NCBI taxonomy): Eukaryota > Viridiplantae > Streptophyta > Magnoliopsida > Ranunculales > Papaveraceae > Papaver > Papaver armeniacum. Next base: position 29,121 of record JAJJWW010007927.1, on the reverse strand, counting down.
CAAAGCATGTCTTGAGATCTCCATATCCTCTTCCAACGCTACAATTGGTGGACTAGAACCGTCTCCCACTTACGTAGAATGTGTTTCTTCATCTTCATCGGCTACTATCATGTACAACTGCTGCTTATTACAGTTATGGCCCTTGGTATATAGCTGATCACAATTGTAGCATAGTCATTTTTCCCTTTTTGCTCGCATTTCAGCATAAGTAAGTTTTTTAACAAGTTGCATTTTAGGACTTGTAGAGGGACTAATAACAGTTGGTGTAGTAACCACTGGAATCACAGGTGAAGGTTTGCTAGAAACTGCTAATGGTTTACCCCCAGAAGGAAATATGTTAACAAATTTTGGTTGATACCCAACAGTCTTGTCCATGATACACTCCTGTCGCCTAGCTAGAAAGATGGCTTGCTGCAATGTAGAAGGTGTAAACATTTGCACTACCAATTAATCTAATGTCTTCCTTAAGGCCACTAACGAAACTATGGATGAAATAATCTTCATTTAGAGAAGGGTTCTTAGCTAACATTAGAGCTTTCAACTCTTCAAATTTTTCCTGATAGTCTAAAACAGTAGTTGTTTGGTCTAATTTATTAAATTCCCCTACTACGTTATCATGTCCTAATTCCTGAAACCGAGTACAAACATCAATAATGAAGTCTTCCCAGTACAGAATACCCTTACCTATTTGGTAGTCTTGGAACCAACGTCTGCTTTGCCATCCAAGTACATGGTTGCCATATGCACCTTCTGCTCATCATTCATTTGGTGTAGAAAGAAGTACTTCTTACATTTGCGTATCCAAGCTCGAGGGTTAGTGCCATCAAATCGTGGAAAGTCCACTTTAGATGCAGAATTTGAAAACTAACCCTCATCCAATGATGATTCCGAATGATTCGTTCTTTGAGGAATCGAATGAGAACCATGAAAGGTGTTGCGAGTATGAGGATCACCATCTTCCCAAGGAGTAGTATTATCATCATCTTGAGAGAAAACTTGACGATCGAGAAGCAATTGAAACTTCTTATCTAAAGATTGAAGAAGTTCAAACTGATTACCCACATCTGTTTTCATTGTCTGCACATCAGCTTTAACAGATCGGAGCGACTTCACTTCATCACGTAATTCTTGCAATTCCAGACCCAATGTCTTGGTTGCTTCGTCCAATTTTTGTAATCTAGTACCCTCTGCCATGAGAACTGCCAAGGAAAGACCTAAGCTGATACCACTTGTAGTGATCTACACTACAATTGATAAAACAGACGAACCTTACAGGATCTACACTGCAAGAATTCAGAGAAAAACCTCAAGGAGGCTGAAGAATAATTTCAATAATGATTTTCTTAGTTTTTTAGGGTTACAAAAACCAGACTTAAGAACGAGGACTCAAAATAACTCGTGTGAAGTACACGGTTAATCAAAAGTAAAGAAATGTGTGAAACACACACACAATTAACTAAAGGCACCTAAATAAGGGCTGCCCCTAAGAACATAGACCAAGGGATATGACATCTATTATGTCACTGTGACAAAATGACACAAATTAGCTAGTAGAAAAGTATTTCTGAAGTTTTGAATATGCAACAAAACCTTCCAAGAAGTAATAATTCAAACAGTTGATTCCAGTTAATACCCATTGAATTCTTGTGTAGAACAAGATGGTTTTTGGATGCCCGAAATAAGTTTTTTTCGACTTTTAGAAGCGAAAAAAGTCAAAAGCTATACTGGAAACAAACTTTGAAAATAACTTCTTGGAAAAAAAAAAGGGATAATTTGCGTTACCTCCCCTGGCCAAGATCATAATTAGCGTTACCTCCCCTACAGAAATTAAATTAGTGAAACCTCCCCTCGTTACATTTTTCGTCCAAAGCTGGTTATCCCAGTCAGCAGCTTTGTACACGTGGACCAGTTTTTACACGTGGACTTTGACTTTCCCACGTGCAAAAACTGGTAGGGGAGGTAACGCTAATTATGATCTTGGCCAGGGGAGGTATTCTGGGAAAGTCAAAGTCCACGTGTAAAAATTGGTCCACGTGTACAAAGTCTGTGACCCAGGATAACTTGACTTTGAATGGAAAAATGTAACGAGGGGAGGTTTCACTAATTTAATTTCCGTAGGGGAGGTAACGCTAATTATGATCTTGGCCAGGGGAGGTAACGCAAATTAACCCAAAAAAAAAGTGAACTTTCTGGGATTAACTTTTACATAGTGGTGTTTCATGTTAGTGTTTAAGAACCAAGGTTCCCAATCCAGTGCATTCAGGATTGTTTAGGTCTCTATCGATTTGGTTACTCCCATAGGAATTTGTGTAGCAATCATGGTAAAAACGAAACTCACAAAGACATGTTATAAGAGTGACTTCAACAATGAGAAGATCCTATCAAAATTGAAATTCTCAAGTGGTTTACAATTACACAAGCCTTTTTTTCTTCCCTGCCCTCTTCCTTAACACTTATTATTGATCATGTTGCTCCTACCCCAAGAAAGTCTATGAAAGGTGGTGGTGCAATAGTAGTGTCACAATAGGGCGTTGCAATAACAACTCTATTGTTGTTGTCTACAGGAGTTGAGGCTGATGATGATAACGATGATGCTTGATAATGATCAGTGACTGAGACATGAGATGTTGATGTTTTAGATGATGCATGGTGTTGCTGCATTAAGTCATGATGATGCATTGAGTCATGATAGGTAGAAGTAGGTACTGGCATAAAACAAGTCATGAAGTTGGAACAGTAATCATTTCTTGGCTGCACTTCCCAACACCTGCTGATATGGTTAAAAGAACTTCCCACATCCTGGTTCTTCTGACCAGCAGCTGCATCAACACAACAACAACACCCAATCACAACTCAAGTAAGTAGATATGAAACAAGTTTATGCAAAATAAAGATAAAACTAGAAACCTGAAAACAAATAACTATGGATCCCATAAAGTAAACATATTTGATATAGGCCTCCAAATAGGAAACAGCACAGAAACCCAAAAATGCACCAAATGAGATAGATAAAAGACAAACCAGAGAAGAGGTCACGAGGTGGTGGTGGTGGTGGTGGTGATTGTGGGTGATCTTCACAAAACCCATTGTTGTTCATTGAAGATCCAAGATAAGCACCACCACTTTCATCAAAAAATGGACTTGATTCGCTTCTCCTATGAGAAGAAGAACTAGTGGACCTTTCTCTATATTTTCTAGCCATGATAACATGCCAATGATTCTTGACTGAGTTATCAGTTCTTCCATGAAAAAGTCTAGCAATCATAGCCCATTTGTTACCATATAATCTGTGAGCATCCATTAATCTTTGTTCTTCTTCTTCACTAAATGCCTTTCTAGTTATCCTTGGGTCTAACTGGTTAACCCATCTCAATCTACAACTCTTACCTTAAACACACAAACACAAAACAAACCCATAGTCAGCTTCCAGCTACTTGGAAGAAAAAAATGACACAAAAATAAGTAGATTTTGATCACTTGTTCTCCTTACCTGATCTTCCCTGTAACTTTTCTGCAATAAGGTTCCAATTCTGAGGGCCATAGAGAGCAACAAGTTCCTTGAGTTTAGAATCCTCTGCAGGTCTCCAATGACCTCTTGAACAAAGCTGTGACTGACCATTTTTGTTACTCATCACTGAGTACTGGTGGTGGTGATAATTATGGTTTTCACCATCTAAATTTCTGCTGTTTTGATTATTGCATTCCATGACTACTACATTGTTACTAGCACCAGAACCATCACTAGAATCAGTAATATTACCACCATGATCATCTCTATGTTGTGTAGAAGAATAATAAGATTCTAGTAATGGGTTTCCCACATGAATGGATAAAGAACTGATATTCTCAAATAAACCCATCAAAGGAGAAGAACTGAAATAGGAACAAGGAAGAACTGTTTGATATGACTATGAAAGTTGTAATAATCTTTGTGCATAATCAAAGGATATAATGGGTCATACTCATATTTTCATTTTCAATGGTGGTGTCAGATTATCTTCTGTCAAACAAAAACTATTGCAATGGAATGGTCACATTTACACCTAAACACTAAGAAGAAATGTTTCCTTAGTTGATTGAGATTGGAAGAGAAAGAGTTGCACAGAGATGAAAAACTTTTGAGGCAGTTGTTATTTTTTTTCAAGTAGTTTCCATCACTTTGCATCACCACTACTACCTTTGACTGACTAGACTTCTCTTGCAAAACAACTTCATGTTTTTAACTAACCCCAGTACCCCACAACATCATTCACACATCTGGATGTCATCTAGCCTATCCTTTCTAGCATTGTTTAGTGCCTGTACAGCTTTCTTTTTACCAGGTAGAAAACTAATGAGAGTTTGACATAAAAAGTATGCATGATGAGTCTTTATATGGGATTCCTGTTTTCAGTTTTTGTTTTGTTTTGTTTTCTGTTTTTTATGGAGTATAGGGTTAAAAGAAAATAACTAAACTCTATATCTCAGTTTAATACTCTCTCCGTTCCTAATTAATAGGCTGGTTTTGTTTTTAAATAAAATTAAGGAAATTATGAGAATTAATCATTGAAAGTGGTCCTCATGACATTTGTAAATAAAAGAAGTGAAGTGAAATGATCCCATAACACTTGTCAGCAAAAGAAGTAAAGTGAAATGGTCCACATGACACTTGTCATCAAAATAAGTTAAGAGAAAAATAGTCCCTGAAAATTAAAGTAATATTTGACTTTCCCAATTAGGAAACCAGCCTATTTATTTGAAACATTTATTTATAAAAACCACTCTATTATTTAAGAACGGATGGAGTAAGTAAGTCTATATATCAATTTCTTCTTAACTTTACGTTTAGGGTTCATTGAATGATTTCATCGGTCTCTGAAATGTGGAGGGATTCATGTATTGAGAGAGTCAATTTTGTACAACCTTTCAAGTTTCAACCTCAATAACTAAAACGGATACTAATTGCTGAATAATGCTCGACTGACCCACCTTTACTTCAAATTTTAGCTTCATTTGTTAATCACATCAAACCCTTTTCCTTTTAATTTGTTTTTCCTCATCTGATTTTCATAATTGCATGTTTGGTTTTGGTAATTATTACGAGTACTGTACTATTATTGTGTAGTGATCAATGAATAGTACTGTGTTGTGACTGAAACAAGAACCGTCCTTACCCACACATAAGCCATAAATAAACCATCCTTGTTGCAGTGAAGAGATCTGAGCACCTTACACTCACTGTGCAAAACCTGCCTACTTGTGGAAAACAACTAAACCAGATTGACCCAATCAATGAACGAAAGGACCATTTCAGGCTATATATATAACTTCCAAATATTTGGTGCATCTCTTAAACCATCGGTCCTCTAACCCTGCTATAACCCGGGGGACCTTTTTCTTATTTCACGTATTCATTCATTCGTACATGTCATGACTCATGAGACGTCAAGGCATGTTTTGTGTTTGAAATCAAACATTTTTAAGTCTGGAGGGGTTACCAATTTACTCTCTCACTTCAAATTTCAAACATTTTTACACCATCTGATTTTTAACAGGGGTTACCAGTTTACTTGCTGGTGCACCAAATTCTATATAAAAAAACCTACTTACATCTTTGGAATGATAAACCCCCAAACAATTTGGTACCCCAATTAGCGGCAATGATCCAAAGCTTGTGCCGCTGATTAGTTAAAGTAAACCAAGATTTAGGGAAGCATGCTAATGGTATTATTTTAAGGGGGAACTTATTTTCAGCCCTTTTTCTTATTTTTGTTTATGAGAAGCCCACCATTAAGATTCATAATATGTGAAACCCAACTCAATACTAATTTACTAAATTAACCTTTTATATTAACTAATTTATTATCTAATATTTGTTTTTTGTTTCTAATCGTTGAAAAAAAAAAGAATCGTACACGTAATCTTAAATGATTTCCTAAATTAACTCCATCTTTATGACACCTTCTTATTTACCTGTTTGACTTCTTCCTAAAACAACGCGTTGATTAATCCCTTAAAATTCTCATCTAGAGTTTACATTGAATTTAACAATAATTAGGGCTTAAATTAGCTCCTTTAAATTCTCCATAAAATTTTCTTTTCATCTCTTTTGTTTACTACGCCAGTTTGAATGTGAAAATTCTGCTTTTCACATTTTAATGATAACTGCAATGTGAAAGTGATAACGACAATTTTAACTTGTTGGAACCATTGTTATGGTGAAAATCCAAATTATCAAAAATTTCAGTTGTCGAATTTTAGTGATAATTATAAATTTTCACCCATATAATCGGTTAAGTATTGTGAAAATCACAACTATCAACGGGTCCTTGAAAATTTGTTTTTTTATAAATAGTGATAATCTTAATTTTTAATTTAAACACCAATGATAAGGAAAAATCTCCTCAAAATTAGGTGTATAATTTTTTTCATAAGAAATATGGTCGAATCTTTATTTTACATGCCATTTGACCGTGAGAATTTTAGCTTTCACATTTGAGTGATAATTGGAATTTTCAAATGTTGCATTTTGTGAAAATTGCAATTATCACTGACTTCTAAAAACTGATAATTGCAGTTATCACCGTTTATCAAAAATTCTAATTTTCACAATACATGGATAATTACAACTTTCTCATGTCGGAATCAAAAATTAGAATTATCACCTGTCCATTCAAAATTCTAATTTTAGTGATAATTTCAATTTTCCAACCTATTTTCATAAGTTAGAAACAAAAACACTGACGCCATATTTACTTTCGATCGTGAAGCAAAGTAGATAATAGAATCAAAACTTTCAAAACAATCTAGAGAATATCTGAATAGGGTGTTCATCCCCGATTTGATACAAATACAACAAGCTCAAAAAACAATCAAGCAACTATCAGTAGGAAGATGATCCCACACGTGGAATGCTAGTTGTATGAGAATCGAACTTAGTATGGGATGGCGGTGCGCGATAGTGCTGTTGTTGTATATAATGGTGGTGGTAGTGCACATCTACTGCATAAAAAATGTTTGGTGAAGATTAATCCTAACACATTCGCAAAAGAAAGGTATCGGAAAAGAAAGAAATAAGAGGAAGAAGAAGAAGAGAAAGGGGTCTAGCTGCGGCCTAAAAAAATGTAAGCAAATCGATTGAAAAAGGTAAAACATATTTTAACTAATAACTATACCTGCCGGAATTAACGACAGATAATTTGACCATAAATAAAGCCCACAAAAGTCGCCTAATCAATTGACTAATTAAGGAAAACGATAGTCAACGTAATTTTTGAAAATAATATTTAACTAATTAAGGTTAATTTAGTCATACCGAAAATATGATAATATAAAATCAATCTAATAATCATAATCTTAACCGTGGATCTTATACTTTGGGCTATGCATATATACCATCTTAATGATGGGTTTATAGAAGAGAGAGGAACCAAATTTTGGCTCCTCAGAAATTTTCACATTATTTTAATAAATCAAGGTTTAAAGGTTATGTAAGAGAGGAATTAAAAGAACAAAAAGTCTTACCAGACTAAGAAAAAAACCGCAAGGAGAAAACCGAGCAAAAAAGCTCTCACACAAAACTGACCCCCCTGCTATCCTCCACGGGCCCACCGGGACCCACAAAAAAATCTGTGAGAGAAAAAGTGAATTTTGTTTTTGTGTTGTTCATGAACTCGGTCTGTACAGAATTACTTAAAAGAAAAAGCATCGCATGAAAAAGGTTAGCCCGACGATCATAAACAGAAATAATTTTTAGAAGTGAGCAAAAAATTCTTTTGCTTCATAAAAACGAAATTTTTTTATTTTTAAAAATCATTCTGAGAGGTCGAATTCAAAGATAAATTTTTAATTTTTTAGATTAATTAAATTAAGAAACCACATCTAGTGTGCTATCCGAATTTCAGCCACTCCATTAACATTAAGGATGGGTAAAACTGTAAAAAAATATGATGAGTTTTTTTTTTTTACCCAGCCAAGCTACATAAAGAGAACTTTTATCATGTTATTGACATTTTTTGTTCACTGCTGTCATAAAATTATCAAAATAAATATTCTACCCAATAAAAGACTTTGTGAAAAAATTATCAAAAAGATATTCGACTTTATAAAAGGTCCAATGAAAAATTTAGCACAAGGCCTTCCCAGACTCAAGATTAGCTTTGTACACGGTTGTTAATTTGTTGGGAAAACTGGGAGCTTCTACAAATTCTCATTAGTGGATTGAACTTTCACACTTCATTCCCGGTGTTTTGGGGAGTGTGATAAATCAATTTGTTTTCTTATTGCTTTAGTTAATTTGTATCATGTTTTACTTTTTACATTATTTCGTCTCACTTTTTTCAAGTGTCATCATTTGTCAATGGTAAAGTCGCTGGGTGATAATACCAGTGACCTGAGTTCGAATTAGTACTAAATTCTTTACCGATCAAAATAAAAATAAAAATATCATCTTTCTTTCTCCGGAAGTCAGGTCTCGCCCTATTTTATTTTCCTTTATCAATAAAAGCAAAATCTCCTCGTAAGTAAGAAAATGAAATATACTACGAACATTTTACGAGATTATTAACATGTACTCCCTCCGTCTCTATTATATAGGCGGAGTTTTAAAAATTTGTAGTACCATTAGATAGGCAGATTTTCAATTTCAAGATGGATTTTTCCATAAATTACCTTTATTTATTATAGGTAGTTATCACTACAATTACCCTTATAAATTACCCTTATTTATTATATGTAGTTATCACTACAATTAAGTTAATGTCTCTAATGTTGGAAATTGTACAAAAGGTAAAACAGGAAAGAGGATGAATATGTAGGAAATCAAAGTTTTTTCTTATTCTAAGAGAAACCCACTTCTCCGCCTATATATTGGGGACGGAGGGAGTATATCTCACTCCTTGTTTTTGCCCGATGTGTATGCAAAATTTTAATAGCGCGTCTGCGTACACATCTAGAAATAGTTTTTTGACTTCTAGAAATATAAAAACAAGAAATTAGTTTGGGTGATTTTTAGAAGCAGAAAAGTCAACTTTTTTTCCGACTTTTGCTTCTGGTATCCAAATGTAGTATAAGATACCACTCAAATTAATTTCTACGGAGAGATTACTATGCAATGTTGAAATTAGCTACTTGCAAAAATGTAGTCACATTGTAATTTGAACAAGGAAGGAGATTGAGTTGAAACATGAGCAAGAAGACTGTGGAAAGAAAACTGAAGATATATGAGTGTACCAAATGAGTAGATCAAAGATGGAGATGGGCAAGTGGGAGAAGAAGTTAAATAACTGTCTCTGTATATATGCAGATGATGACATTTTCTATACAAACCGTGTCCTAGAGAGAGATAAGGAAGGACACATTTTTTTTGATATTGTTGAGATTTCTTGTCACCAATTGTAATCAAGCAATACGAGCAGCTTTTGGAAAGGAATATCTGATTGCCTTGTTCAATCCTTTTTCGTTAATAAGCTCGAAAATAGGTTAACAATGACATACATTTACATGGCCCCCGTGCATGGTCTGTTATTCGTATCCATTAAAACAATCAAAGCCAAAAACCATTTTTGTCACAGTACTAGGACTAGTAGCACCAGCAACCAACAAATACATTTATGCACCTGACTTGGTACTTCTTATTAATTGCTGATTGCCCTGATTAATGATCACTATAATTTGCATCTTATCTATACCTGGTCAATCGAAGCCAAGCTTTTCACACTACCACACTAACTAACACTTATTAATGATCATCATGTTGCTCCTACCCCAAGAAAGTCTATAAAAGGTGGTGTAACAGTAGTGTCAACATAGGTTGTTGCAATAACTCTATTTTTGTTGTTGTTGTTGTCTACCGACGATGATGATGATGCTTGAAAATGATCACTGACCGAGACATGAGATGTTGATGTTCTAGATGATGAATGAGAGTAAGTGGTGTGTTGATAGCCTTGCTGTAAATCATGATGATGCATTGAGTCATGATGCATAAAACAAGTCATGAAGTTGGAACAGTAATCATTTCTTTGCTGCTGCGCTTCCCAACACCTGCTGATATAGTTGGAAGAATTTCCCATATCCTGGTTGTTCTGACCAGCAGCTGCATCAACACCACCCAATCACAACTCTAGTAAGTAGATATGAAACAAGTTTATGCAAAATAAAGATAAAACTTGAAACCTAAACATCTAACTATGGATCCCATAAAGTAAACATTTCTATTTTTTAATAGGCCTCCTCCTAGGAAGCAGCACAGAAACCCAAAATGCACCAAATGAGATAGAGACAAGACAAACCAGAGAAGAAGTCACGAGGTGGTGGTTGTGGCGGTGGTGATTGTGGGTGTTCTTCACAAGCATTGTTGTTCATTGGAGATCCAAGACAAGAACCACCATTTTCATGTATTCTCCTACAAGAAGATGAACTAGTGGACCTTTCTCTATATTTTCTAGCCATGATGACGTGCCAATGATTCTTGACTGAGTTATCAGTTCTTCCATGAAAAAGTCTAGCAATCATAGCCCATTTGTTACCATATAATCTGTGAGCATCCATTAATCTTTGTTCTTCTTCTTCACTAAATGCCTTTCTAGTTATCCTTGGGTCTAACTGGTTAAACCATCTCAATCTACAACTCTTACCTTAAACACACAAACACAAAACAATCCCATAATCAGTTACACTTGTTAATGCAAATAATGACACAAACAAGTAGATTTCATTCACTTGTTCTCCTTACCTGATCTTCCCTGTAACTTTTCTGCAATAAGATTCCAATTCTGAGGGCCGTAGAGGGCAACAAGTTCCTTGAGTTTAGAATCCTCTGCAGGTCTCCAATGACCTCTTGAACAAAGCTTTGACTGACCATTATTGTTACTCACTGAGTTCTGGTGGTGATAATTATGGTTTTCACCATCTAAATCTCTGCTGTTTTGATTATTGCATTCCATGACTACTACACTGTTAGTAATACCAGAAACATCACTAGATTCAATAATATTGCCATCATTATTTCCACCATGATCATATCTATGTTGTGAATAAGAAAAAGTAGGAGAAGAAGAAGATTCTAGTAATGGGTTTCCCCAGATGAATAGATAAAGAACTGATATTCTCAAATGAACCCATTAAAGGAGAAGAACTGAAATAGGAACAAGGAAGAACTGTTGATATGACTATGAAAGGATGTAATATTAATCTTTGGTCATACTCATACTTTCATTTTCAGTTGTGGTGTCAGATTATCTTCTGTCAAACAAACTATTGCAACGGAACGGTCACATTTATATACCTAAACACTAAGAACAAACGTTTGATGTTTCCTTAGTTGATTGAGATTGGAAGAGACGAAAGAGTCGCAAAGAGATGATGAAAAACTTTTGAGGCAGTTGTTATAATTTTTTGAAGTAGTTTGCATCACCACTACTACCTTTGACTGACTAGACTAGGCTTCTCGTGTTATCAACCTCCTGTCTTTAACTAACCCCAGTACCCCACAACATGGTTCACACGTCTGGATGTCATCTAGTAGCATTGTTCAGTGCCTGTACAACTTTTTTTTTTTTTACCAGGAGACCTAATGAGAGGTTGAGACAAAAGGTACGTATGATGAGTCTATATATATATATATATATGGGATTCTTGTTTTCTATTTTTGTTTTGTGTTCCTTTTTTTTTTTTTTTTTTTTTTTTTTTTAATTTATTTATTTTGAGTAACTAGATCATCATGAATAAGTGTTGGTCTTCTTGAATCATCATCATGACTAATCATGAACAGTACATAGATACATCAAAACTCTAACTCAGATTAATAATTAAGTCTATATATATTTCTTATTGACTTCATGTTTAGGGTTCATTGAATGATTTCATCAGTCTCTGATGAGATGCGGAGGATTCATGTATTGAGAGGGTCATTTATGTACAACCTCCTCAACAACTAATCGGGTACTGCAGAATAATGCTTGACTGACCCACCTTTACTTCAAATTTTAGCCTCATTTGTTAATCACATTAAACCCCTTTCATTTAATTTGTTTTTCCTTATCTGGTTTTCATAATTGCATATTTGGCTTTGGTGATACAGTATTAGTACGAGCTAGTACTGTATTAGATATAGTGATATAAGTGAGTACCGTTGGAGTGCATGACAGAGTGACCGTCCGTACGCACATAAACCATCCTTGTTGCAGTGAAGAAACCTGAGCACCTTACACTCACTGTGCACAGGGACGGAGCTGTGTATACATCAGGGGTGGCTCCCGCCTCCCCTGAAATTTTGAAAATCTTCATTGGTTATCGTCAAATCCCATAGTTTTTGGGAAGAAATCTAATACAGCCCCCCCCTAAAATAAGTTGTAAGTCTAATATTAGCCCACTCTAAATAATAAATTCTAATTTGTTAAGGTTTAATATAAACACGTGGGGAGTGGGATCTTTCTTTTGTATTTTTTAGTTTGAGTTTTCTTAGTCTAAACACGTATTTATGGCTTACTAAAACGTGTTTCCTTTTATAGTTTTTTTTTTCTGAAAAGATAAATTTATTGAAACCAAACTGAAGTCCTTTCATAGTTTATTTGCTTGAGAATAAGAGATCCGGTTTGATATTTTCAATATTTTTTTTACATAAAAGAATATTGAGAAAGAAAGTGAACAAGAAACCAACATAAAAACTTCTTTATCTCTACAAATTTTTCATCTTTACATGAGGAGACTAGGTATCACCCCGGCCTACGGCCGGGGCTCAATCATTTTCGAGTTTTTGATTATTGTTTGGCCAGCCGGTCAATTTCCTCACACAAAATTTAGTCAGTACACAAAATTGAATTTTACGTTTTTTGTTTCTAAGTAACATTTTAATGTGAGCTCTTAGACGATTTTTTCCGTTTTCACGCCAGTTATAACCGTTTTTATAGAAAAAATAATTTAAAAATATTTTTTTACAATTTTTTATTTTTTAAATTAAAGATTTTTTTTTATTTTATAAAATAGAATTATTATTGACTTAATCCACTAAAGATTAAAAAATTATAATAAAATTTTTGAATGTAAAAGAATAAAATAACAATATATATATAAAAAATGTTGTAACAACGTTATTAGACTAGTTATAACTGTTTTCACGCACGTTATAACCGTTAGATAGGAATTTCAAATCATAATACTTTTTAATTTTCTATTTAACTGTTATAATGCCCGTTATTTTAAAATAACGTATAAAAACACGTTTTTTCTAAATAACATGTTTTTTTCCTAAATAACATGTTTTTTTTCCGAAACGTGTTCACACCCGACAAAACGCGGTATAACGGTCACACCCAGTGGCCGTGACCTGAGGCGTGACCCGTTTTTCGAACCTTGCTTCGCCCCCTTGTGAAAAAATCCTGATTCCGTCCCTGACTGTGCAAAACCTGTCTACTTATGGAAAAACAACTAAACCAGATTGACCCAATCAATGAACGAAAGGACCATTTCAGGTTATATATATCTTCCAAATCTTGGATGCATCTCTTAAACCATCGGTCCTCGAACCCACCTATAATCTGGGGGACCTTTCTCTTACTTCATGTATTCATACATGTCAGTGATGCCATGTTATATATACGTCAAGGAAGCATGATTCAAAGAAGCACTCATTAGTTTTTGTGTTGTGGAGGTTTTTATTAAAAAAATTTATAAGAGGCACAAAACAATCTTCCAAGAGAAAAACAAAAATATGAGAGACTAGCTCTCGACAGAAAGTGGAAGTAGTTTGCACTCTTTGCAGCCGTGAGTGATAAAAATTTTGTTTCCCGTAAAGATACTACTTTGCTTTCGAAATTATTTTGAAGCAATTAGTTTAGTTCGGTGACATAATTTCAAAATGACTTACCTCTGAAAGGAAAAAAAATATTATTTTATAAAGAAATTTTTTTTTCGCTTCTAATCTATGAAGCACGGATACTGATATGGGAATACGGATACCGGGATACTGATACGGGGATTCGTCAAGTTTTGAAAAATGGGGATACGGGATACGTGTATTATTAAAATCTTTTAATTTTATAATAATTCATTTTACTAAAAAAAATCACATAAAATAATAAATTTCTTAAATAGTTTACAGAATATTAAAATAAAACAGATAAAAGTTGTCTAAGATCTGGCTCTCCCATCACTCATTAATATTATCTTCATCAAAGAGCATCGCTTCTTGTTGTGGCTCGTCCAGTGAAAGATTTGCAACTTCAAGTTCTCTCGCACCGTCTAGTATATCAAATTTATCTTCTCTGATATCCCACATTCTATTTGCTACTTTCGTATAATTTTCACTTTTTCCCATTGAGGTACAATCTTGTTTCTCTTGATTGAATGGATAAAATTATATAGCCTCAAATTTCTCTCCAACGATAAAAATTATATAGGCTCCAATTATTTTATTAAAAGTATCCCCTCTTAGAGTATCCAAGAGGTATCCCAAAGTATCCCCTACCCTTTTCGTAATTAATAAAAAGGGATACTTTAAATAGAGTATCCGATACGTATCCAAGTGTCCACAAGTATCTGACACTGATACGGCGTCCGACACTGATACGTCACCCAATTTTGAAGTATCCGTGCTTCATAGCTTCTAATTTTTGTGATTGTCTTCTATTTAGATTAACAAGTAGAAACACTTTTAATTTTGGTATCTAAACATGTTTGGTTAGGCATTAGGAAGTATTTTTTTATTTGCGGAAGCAAAAAAGTGAGTAACTAGGATGAGAATAAATTTTAAGAATAATGGTATAAGTAAAAATAATTAATTCTATGAAGTAAACTTTTTCATTTCTGGCTTTTATAATTAGGCCGACCGAGCGAAGCGAGGGAGGATTCTATATATGGTGATTTTGTGTCAATGTGAAGCATGACTTTTTTTCTTTTCAATTTGACATAAAAAGATTGGATTTAGTGTATGTCTATTAATGAAAATCCAAAAATGCACCTCAAAAAGGACGCAGGCGTAATTTATTTTTTCTTTTATTTTAGGTACATTTTCGTAGATAAGCCGAGAAATGAAGGGTAATCGAGTAAATTTAGCGGACAGAAAAAAGGACACGGAGGTTGGAAATCTTTTAATTGTTGAGGCAGTTTAGTAAAAATCGAGGTAGAGGTTAGAGGGTCGAATCCGACCACCTCCAAATTTTAGTTTTTTTTTCTTTTTTTTCCCTTCTTCGTCCTTCTTCTCTCCATTTTGGTTCACATAACCAGAAACTACCATCTCCTTGTTTTTCGCCTCTATAGATTTATGAGTTCAGAGTGAGAATAGATTGAAGAAAATCAATAATGAAGTTGTATAGATGACGGAGGAGTTGAGGTTGTTGTTGATTAACCTTAGGAGGAACAACAAAAGGTAATTCAGATAGTTTAATTATGGTTTTTCTGGGTTGATGATTGATTCAATATGAATTTGGTTTTGAAATCGAGTAATTGAAGATGGGTTTTAGGAACATACTATGAAGAAGATGTTTGTTAGGTTGATTTGAGGATTTAGCTACAATGAAGTGTTAGAGCATTGCTCGGTTGAACCTACTAGCGTTGGTATGTCAACCTAGTTGTCAAATTTAGTTGCCAAAACACATTCTTGATTTAGTATACTAAAGTTAGTTTCAGACTAGATTAGGTCTAAGAAGAGCTATCCTTGAAGGATGAAGATTGAAGATTACAAGAAGACATCAACGAGGACTTCATCAACAAAGGTATGTGGTAATTGATTTCATTTGAAATCTTGTTCAATTATACCTTTCTAATCTATCGGAACAAATACTCACTCTATGGAACAATTCCTATGACGGTAAATGTACATTTATGTATATATACTCGAGGTTATTTGATACAAGGCTTTTGTGACAATAACCTTTATCCCTAGAAAGTTTCTCATGTTATAGTGAATGAGCTTACGAATTCAACGAGCCAAGAATCCTTCAATTCCGAGTTATAACGATGAAGTTATGAGTGATTTATTAAACCAACAGTTATAAGTGTTATTGTTACTGTTGTAGTTCATTAGTAGGAAACAATCCACGAACTGTTTGTAACGGTTCACGGACTTGAGCGCAAATACTTGGCTAGAGGCCTTTTTAAGTCAAGTTTTTGATGTTTCCTAATCTAGGAAAGATGGCTATTACTCCAAACATATTTGATTACCATATTAAAATGTTTGTGATATTTTAGAATTCCTTCCTAAGATAAGTTGTGATTTATTCACATAAATACAATATATGCTAAAGTAATTGTTTATTTAACTATTTAGGCAAGAGTTGTAACTTAGGAAAGACTCCCAAAATTAGGAGAGTCTTGAAAAAGGAAAATACTTGCTTGGGATTCAAGCTACCTTGTTCACTATAAATTGGTGTAAGCATCATAAGGTTGTTTTCCATGTCTTATATTCTTCGTGAACCAGAGTGAGATAATTAAGTCTTTGCTTTGGGGATCTCAAATCCGAGTTAGTAATAATCTTCATGATAGTTACGCTACTTGTAATCTAGGTTTTTCACCTCTTGTCTATTCTAAGGTCTTGTCTTCTGGTATATGACCATTCAAGAGTTGTTGAACATAAACCCTAGGTTTTGATAGATTCCAGTTCTCGATCATATACCGACACTAGTTGGTCGAAATCAAAGCTAGAAAGAAAACTTCGATTAAGGTATCTCGTAAAAATACTTAAGAAGTTTTAAACAAGATATCTCTAGATTTATTCTAGTTGTTCTTGTTGTAGAATTATTAAGGTTTTCTTAACTTGGAAATAGTTGATCTTTGGAATCGCCCAAATTCACTTACGAAAATCATGTTCACGGATGCATTATGTGTACGCATATTGATCGTAAGTTGAAACCCTAATCTACAAATTTGTTTCAGTGTCTCTACTTTTATCGGGTAGTCGTTCGAAACAAAAACAAGATTTCTGAAACCTTGATTCACATAAAGGGAAATCAAACTGGTGTTTTTGTGAAAGCAAAAGATCAAAAAGTATCAACGGTGTTGTTGCTTTCTCTAAAGAGAACTAACATTATTCTAGAAGATTTTTAGAGTGCTTCTGAAGAGAACTGTGTTCTTTTAGAAGATTTCCTAGAATAACTTCTAAAGAAAATTTGTGTTATGCTAGAAGATTTACGAGTAGAATTCCTAAAGAGAATCGGTGTTCTGCTAGGAGTTCTACAAGTGCTTGAATACAGCTGAAGTAGGTATTACATCTAGTCCGAATATGTAGTAGGAAATTGGTGTAACAACTTATAATCAGTGTGTGTTTATTCTGGACTAGGTCCCGTGGTTTTTCTGCATTTGCGGTTTCCTCGTTAACAAAATTTCTGGGGTATGCGTTATTTCTTTTCCACATTATATTTTCTTTATATAATTGAAATAATAGAGGTTGTACGTTAATCCATTATAGTTGTTAAATCCAAACTTGTTTGTTGGATAATACTTGATTGATCTTGGACACTTGACTTTGTCTTTTTCACATTGTTAGACCAGTCTGGACTAACCTGTTTCAAGTGGACACCGTGTTTAAATATTCCTTTAGTGATTGTTGCTTAAAGATGTTTATGCATGGTGGGTTTTAAATAGGTTGTGATAAAAACAAAAGATATTGGTTTTAATACTGTCCAAGAACTCACACACTATAATCAAGTTTACAGACTTGTTTCTTTTTAACTACTGATTGTATTGAGAAAGAGGTAAAGCTCTTTGATATCTTTCTTGACTGAGTTTCATTAAGTTGATACTCTCGGAATTATATTGGAGTTTAGTCCATACAGATTGCCAAACGAATTATTGGGTGTGGTTGTTAGATCCCCGCTTTTGCATGAGGCAAAAAATCAGAGAAATTAGAAAATTAGGGTTTCCATTCTTCCCAAAATAGAATCAGGGATTTTTGAGAATCCATGGGGGATGAAGATTGCTGAGTATGGGTTAAAGTGAATTGATGGGTGTTGATGTTCTTGAGATGAATTGTTGAATAAATTTAAAGGAGAAAAGAATTCGACTCCAACTGAGAGGGAAATTAACTTAAGGTAGATGTTTCTTAGTTAACATAGTAGAGTTATTCGGTTCCATAATTGAGTTATGTGATTGCTAATGAAGTTGTGATTTTAGTGTAGGTTTGTTTTGGTTTACATGGAATTAGTGTTGATGTGAACGGTAATAGATATGTATCATGTTGAACTGCAATTGGTGGTGTTAAGGATATAAGAATAGTGTTGAAATATAATTACAGATGTTGATCTGAATTGAATTGTTTCTAAAGTTCAATTCATGGGATTTACCGCAGAAAAGATAAATAAAAAGAGGATGTTGTTTGGTATGCATTTAGAATTGCAGATGAGAAGGAGTGTTGAATGTTTATCTAGGAGAATGATTACATGTATAAGGAAAATGGAATGGATAGGGTAATGAAGATATGGCATTACAATTAAATCTAGGAGGATTGTTGTGTAATTGAAATGATAAGTGGGATAGTAAGTTGTGACTGTAGGAAGTTTCAGGAAAAGAAATGGAAAAGGAGATTATAGTTTGTTGTTGAGTATTAGTTGTTCTATCAAGAAATGGCAGTGAGTAGAATGGGTCAAATTCTGAACTACTAGACATGATGCAGATGGTTGTGGTGCTACTAAGATAGGAAAGATACTTGAGATGTTGTGAAAGCTATTGGAATGAACTGAAGTTGATAAATTGAACAGAGAGGATGATGAAAGTACGAAAAAAAATTAGTTTTGCGTCAATTTTTTCGGTCGATCATCTAGTTAACTTCGACTTGTAGTACCCAAACACAATTTTTATTTTTAAACCTAATTTCGTAATTTTCAACTTAATTAAATAGAAAACTACAATTTAATTGGCATCCAAATTCCAAACACTCTCTAAGACTAGGTCTTATGGAGATGCCAAGGCTCTTCCCAAGAAAAAAAAAACGTGGCCTAAACCCCCTTCCCTCTAGCCTTCCATGGTCTCTGGGAATCCCAGCGGAAAGACACCGGATACGTGCAATGGTTAGCCGTTCTCAAAACGTGAAAACGGGTAATGGGCGACCGTTTTAGGCTAAAAAAGAACGATTATCATTGACCGTTTCCAATAAACGGATAACGATTACCCGTTCCAAATAAGGGGAAACGGATTATGATTAACCGTTCCTTGACCTTTCTATGATAGTTTCACAGTAGCCAAATCTAATTCTTCTTCTTAAAACTGGAAACAAAAACTAATGATCGTCACCATGAATGGAGTATCATACAATAACCATTGCTTCCTCCTTCTTCTTCGCTGTCTTCTCTTCGTCATCGGCTTCCCGCGACAAAATATCGAGAATTTTCCTAAAAGTCAAGGTTTGTTAGTTCTGGAAAATTCAATCAATTTGGTCACCATGAAATCCCTATCGTCGATTATATGTTCCGTTTGTAAGATTACTTGGTGTTGATGGTGGCTTTTAACTTAGGGGTAAAATCGTAAAACCCTAGCTAAATAGTGACGTCACAGAACTTGAGTAATAATGTCCAAACCAAGCACATTTATTGAACCCTTTGATTTTTCTGCGAGAAAATTACAAGGGTACCTTTTTTTTTTAATGCTAATTAGGGTTTCGACAAGCCAAAACCCTAATTCTCACACCACACGTGCCAATGGCTCATCATGCCAGCCACATCCTACCGCGCCAAGGCATGCCAACCTTGCTAGCCGCACCCTTGTGCCAATGGCAAACCATGCCAGCCACACAAACTGCGCCAAGGCCTGCCAACCTTTCTAGCCGCATCCTTGTGCCAGTGGCAAACCATGCCAGCAACACCCACCGCGCCAAGGCATGTTGACCATGCTAGCCGCACCCTTGTGCCAATGGCAAACCATGCCAGCCACACCCACCGCGCCAAGGCATGCCAACCATGCTAGCCGCACCCTTGTGCCAATGGAAAACCATGCCAGCCACACCAACCGCGCCAAGGCATGCCAACCATGCTAGCCGCACCCCTATGCCAATGACAAACCATGCCAGCCAAACCTACCTCGCCAAGGCATGCCAACCATGCCAGCCGCACCTATCAAACCCTTGGCCCCACATGCCAAGCCAAACCGCACCTTTCCTTGGCCCTAGCCATGCTAGCCGCGCCATGTGCCAACGACATGCCCAACCCTTGGCCCCACCATGCCAAGCCAAACCGCACCTTGCCTTGGCCCTAGCCATGCTAGCCGCACCTACCAAACCCTTGGCCCCACATGCCAAGCCAAACCGCACCTTGCCTTGGCCCTAGCCATGCTAGCACGCCATGTGCCAACGACATGCCAAACCCTTGGCCCCACCAAACCGACCTTGCCTTGGCCCTAGCCATGCTAGCCGAACCTACCAAACCCTTGGCCCCACATGCCAAGCCAAACCACACCTTGCCTTGGCCCGAAAACCTAAGTTTGGCTACACCAAACCATGCCATACCAACGTCATGCCAACCTAGCCGCGCCACCATGCTGGCCTTCCCTACACGGCTATCAAAACAAAGGCGTGCGACAATCAACGGTCTCCCTTCAATCCCAAGAGCAAATCCTAGCCATCCAAGGTTACCAGACAACGCATGGTAACCTTTGGCCTGAAAACCTAAGTTTTGCCACGCCAAACCATGCGATGCCAACGACATGCCAACCTAGCCACGCCACCATGCTGTCCTTCCCTACACGGCTACCAAAACGAAGGCGTGCGACAATTAACGGTCGCCCTTCAATCCCAGGAGAAAATCATATCCATCCAAGGTTACCAGACAACGCATGGTAACCTTTGGCCCGAAAACCTAAGTTTGGCCACACCAAACCATGCCATGCCAACGCATGCCAACCTAGCCGCGCCACCATCCGGCCTTCCTACACGGCTACCAAAACGAAGGCGTGCGACAATCAACGGTCTCCCTTCAATCACATGAGCAAATCCTAGTCATCCAAGGTTACCAGACAACGCATGGTAACCTTTGGCCCGAAAACCTAAGTTTGTCCACGCCAAACCATGCCATGCAACCTAGCCGCGCCACCATGCTTGCCTTCCCTACACGGCTACCAAAACGAAGGCGTGTGACAATCAACGGTCGCCCATCAATCCCAGGAGCAAATCCTAGCCATCCAAGGTTACCGGACAACGCATGGTAACCTTTGGCCAGAAAACCTAAGTTTGGCCACGCCAAACCATGCCATGGCAACGACATGCCAACCTAGCCGTGCCACCATGCTGGCCTTCCCTACACAGCTACCAAAACGAAGGCGTGCGACAATCAACGGTTGCCCTTCAATCCCAGGAGCAAATCCTAGCCATCCAAGGTTACCAGACAACGCATGGTAACCTTTGGCCCGAAAACCTAAGTTTGGCCACGCTAAACCATGCCATGCCAACGGCATGCCAACCTAGCCGCGCCACCATGCTGTCCTTCCCTACACGGCTACCAAAACGAAGGCGTGCGACAATCAACGGTCGCCCTTCAATCCCAAGAGCAAATCCTAGTCGTCCAAGGTTACCAGACAACCCATGGTAACCTTTGACCCAAAACCCTAGTTTGGCCACACCAAACCGCGCCAAGGTCATGCCGTTGCGCCACATGCTGGCCTTCCCTATGACCACCAAAACGAAAGCGTGCAACGATCAACGGCTAGCTCTCGTCTTAAGATGCAAAATCTCGACCGTCGGAGGTCACCAAGCTAGCAAGTCTCCCATGCATGACTTGTTAGGCAATAACAATATGCTACATGTTTTCCTCTAAAACATTCGAGACATCAACACATATCACAAACTGGGGGATCCTCTTTGGGTATTTGTTTGGCGGTTTACAGCGTGCGGCGTATACTACGCCCGTCATAAGGAAGTGTCATAAGGATGAGGCGGTTAGTAAATACAGGGAGTTAATGGTGAAACGTTCTTTTTATGGAACATCAATTCCATGCGTTAACGGTTTTATGGAACATCAATTCCATGCGTTAACGGTTTATGGAACATCAATTCCATGCGTTAACGTTACCACCTCCTCCCATTTGCTCACCCATTTTTCCATTCCTTAATGAGACCAGAGTACGTTTCACTTTGACTTGTATAAATAGGTCTTACCTATTTCCATTGAACAACAAGTCCATTGGGGAATATACAACACTCAGAAAATACTTGCTAGCTTACCATTTGTTAGCCTTCCCACTTTTCTGATACAAGTCACGGTAACACAACTACTCTTCCAGAGTCAATTATTCTGGTCTCATCACTTTCCTTGCTTCCCTCCCCAAAACCAACCCATTCTCCTTCACTTTGTGACCGAAGCAAATCTGGAACGGCCATTTCTTGGTTTAGGCCGGACTTGTACAGATTGATCTCTCGAATCTAAAGTACTCCCCTGCAGTACATTATTTAGGGTTTAAATTTTTTCCTCACTCGCACACCCGAAATTACCAAAATCAACATAAAATATTTTCACCCTCAAACACTTGGTTAATTTCATGAAAGGAGAATAAGGTTTTCTTTATTTTAGGTTATAATCATTAGGGTACTGCATGTTTTAATATTTTAGGTTGTAATTTGTTTTTAAAAAAGAGAACTAAGGATAAAAAATCATAATTCACTGGGTATGTTTCTTTTAAGATGAATTTGGGAGAACTGTTATATTATTATAGCAATTTTTTTATACTTTCAGTTGAGATATCAAAATTAGGTTTGTAATACCTTCAACAGTTTCCACCGTGAATTTGTGCTAGCTTATTTGAATTGTTAAAATAATTTATCTATAAAGTTATTTTCTTTTTGATTGATAGATATCATGTATGCAAATAACCAAATTTCAGATTATTTTGTGTTTAGTTTTCTTTTTAATTTCGGGTTAGGTTATACAGTAGCTATGGCTTCTGTAAATAGTTTCACAGTAGCCAAATCATATATCATACAATAGCCATGGCTTCTGTAAATAATTGCTAACCATCGATCAAGATTACTCGCATTTAGACTGGGTCTTATTTCTTGACCAGTCAAGATGAATAAACGGACAATAATTACCCGTTTTTCAATAACGGTTGATGGCTACTCGGTTTTTATGATGAGAACGGATAACCATAAGTCGTCCCTTGATTTTACCGGGAATTACCACTGAAGCTAGGCTCTTTCCACATGTTAATGTGTAAAGGCATTTGGGAAGAGCTTGGGCATCTCCATAAGACCCGGTCTAAATGTGACGACCGGGTAAAAGGTAACAAGGTGTGATGTGGCCCACTAAATGAAGAGGTCACAAAATGATGTGGTTTGCATGGGTCCATCAAGAAGTCCCATAAGATCCTGCTAAGGACCTACTCCTATAGTGGTTTACTCTGCAATGCAAAAGCATACCTGAGAACTCGAAATGACTTGCTATATTTATTATTTTCGTGGAGTGTATAACCTCATATTTATTATTTTCTTGCTATATTTTCTTGTTTTTTGTTTTCCTAACATAATTTTCACTAACTTTTCACCTCTATTTATGTCACATATTAATCTTATTAGGTTTTTGACCAAGGGGAGAAAAGAAGTTCCTAGAAACAAGACTGCTACACGGAACTGTCAAAATCCACATGGTAACTAAATCTCAAAATCACTATAGTCTGAACTGACCCTGCTACGTACACCACCATTTTCCCCATGATGTGGTGTCCCCTTCATGTTTCTGGAGCAAACATGAGGGTCCATTAATGTTGAATTAGGGGACGACACGTTATGGGGGAAGGGTTTTGGGTATAAGTATAAAGCATTTTCGAGTCTAAACATACCCGACGGGAAAAACATAATTGCTTATTATAGAGAAAGCAAAATAAGAATGTTTCCAATGTACATTAACATGGAAATTGCTTATTCAAATATCAATTGAATTGCAACTTTTTAAAATAAGAATTTACTTACGATTTTAGATTATATAGAATTGGAAAAAGAAGGAAGATTGGCTCCTAGCTATCTCTTTTGCTGATGAGTTGTAAACAAAGTAGTGAATGGGTGCGTAACGTGTGGTAATCTTCCAAAGAGCTCAGGGGAAATACTGAATCAAGCTAGAAAGCGCTATTTGAAAGGCCCGCGTAGTATTAGTTAGTTGGTCGAGTAAAGGCTGACCAAGACGACGATGCTTAGCTGGTTTTTTCGTATGATCGTCTACATTGGGACTGAAACAGGGCCCGAACTCCTACATAGGGAAAAATATTTGAATTCCTAACTAACCTATGGATTTTTACTTTTATTTTAAAACGACGGGATAATTTTATTAGACAATAAAGCATTACACAAGTAATATCAACAGCTACCGATGCATCCAACCAAGAGCTAATGTCGCATTTTTTCGCCAAAGTCTTTATTTTTGTTGAATATTTTGCATAACCAGTAGCAGTAACTCCAAGTTTTTCGAAATAAAAATTTCGAAATTACCACCGATACATACAAACAGTACGGTCGACTTTTGCTTTTACAAATCCCAACACTAGAGGACTTTCCTAATATTTTTCGGGAGCCCAATTTGTACACCTTTCTAAAAACGGGGCGCACATTACGGCACTCCATATTGGAGGAATTTTTTTAGATAAAACAATCTAACCTATCTAAAATACAACCTATCCACACTTCGAGAACTGAGACGAAAATCTCTATTTTTCTCTCTCTGTTCTCTCTCTTGTTCTTCCAGTATCGTGTTTCTAGATCTGGACTATTGCAATCAAATATTTATGATGATCTTGTTTGATATATGATCATAATCACAAAGATAAATTTTTTTTTTATTCAAAATAGAGTTTATTAATTAATCAGATAGAGTACATCTTGTATTATCCCCTTGGATCCATGAAGTAATGTCCAAGGGAAGATTGTCTACATATTCAAAACTAGTGCCACTAGTTCTGCACTTCTTAGCAATTAAATCGCTACTCTATTCTTAGTTCACATTGATTGACAAATAAAATTAACGTTACTCTGAAATAAAGACTTAATGTCTAGGACTAATCCTTGATTTAGCCAATGAACATAAGAGATGTCTTCCTTTATTGATTTAACTAGAACTTCACTATCAGATTCGAAGGTAACTTTAGAGAGATTCTTGGATATTGCCCAGGTTCACCGCCTCATACATTGCCAGACACTCAAATTTCTCCACTTCCTGGTCTTTAATCATTCCTCCATTATAGTAACTCCCTTTGTCTCCACAACAGTGCCCTGCAAAATTTCTAGCTATTAGTCTAGTGCCTCCTGTCAAATTATCTTTTAGGAAAGATGCATCAACATTAATCTTGATGTATTCTCCTTCTGGAGGTTCCCAATATTGAGGTTGTACCTGCAGACTAGAAGAACTGTTAGAAGCAATAGAAACATTCTTCTTACAACTATCTAGTAATGACACGTTATTAATATCAAAGTTAAACAGGTTTTTACTTTGAAAAACAACTATGCATCTATCTTTCCATATTGTCCAAATGGTAATCATAAGTAAGTACAGAAAATGCATTATGTCTGTGCTAGGTGCAATATTATTAGAAACACTAGTATTAAACCAACTAATGACCCAATCAATCAAACTACCATACATATTCCTAACATTATTAACATTCACATTAACACCAAGCCAAATGGATCTAGCATAGGGACAATCCAATATCATATGATCAGTGGTTTCAAAAGTAGCATTACAGACACTACAATGCACATCAATACCTTGTTAAGACACTTCTAAACAAAGAGTTTAACCTTATGTGGGAGCTTACATTCCCAGAGAGACTTCCAAACATGACTACTAACCCTTTGTGGAGCAGAGACATCAACAGAATGACTACTAAGCACTTTTAACACTAAACTTACCTTTTCTGTCATGAACCCAGTTGAGGGTATCATTACCACATCTAGGAACTTGCATAGAGATAATTTTGTTAGTTGTGGTCAATTCAAAGATATTCTGAATAAGCTGCACATTCCAAGTTCTTGTGCCCAGCAAAAAAATCTCATGAACATGGTTAAGATTAGACAAGGTATTAGAGCCAGCTTTAGGAACATGAGGGTTATCTAGACCAATTACCCATTTATATAGCCATATCTTAATTCTGGTACCACACCTAACTGTCCAAAAAGTGTTATCCTTAATGAACTGTATATGCCTATAAATGCCTTTCCAGACCCAAGAACTTTTATCAACAAGCTTTTCCAAATTAAGAGGATTATTATATTTAAAGTATTTAGCTTCTAAAATCTTGACATAGAAATCATCAGAGTTAGAGCAAATTCTCCAAGCTATCTTGGAGATAAAAGCTCTATTAAAAACCTCCAAATTCCTAACTCCTAAACCTCCTAATTCCTTTGGTCTTTGAAGATTAGGCCAACCCACAAATTTGATACCCTTGTTAGCTTTGTGTCCCCACCAAAAGTTCCTCTGCAAAGAATCAAGTTTGTCTATAAGAGTAGTAGGAATCTTAAAACAACCCATCTGATAAGTTGGGAGTGAGTTCAAGACAGACTTGATTAAAGTGGTTCTACCAGATTGGTTTAAAGTAATACTTATCCAGTTATTGAGTCTAGCCTCAAAAGACTGAACTATAGGGTCAAAAGCTTTCACTTTAGAATGACCTAAAAGAAGAGGAGCTCCTAGATAAGTTTCAGAGTCACTGACAATTTTCATGTTCAACTCTTTTGCCAAATCATCACAGACAGCTGGGTCTAAATTACCACTAAACTGAACACAAGATTTATCAAAGTTTAGAGTCTGACCAGAGAGAGTGCCAAAATCATTCAAAATGCTTAAAATGCCAGCAATATTCCTCATATCAGCTTTTGCAAAGATGAGTATGTCATCTGCAAATAAAAGATGAGAGATAGATGGAGCTCTTCTAGCAACTTTAATACCTGCAATTTTTTTGTTAGATTCAGCAAAACTTAATTTCCTAGAAAGATATTTCATAGCCATGATAAAGATATAAGGGTATAAAGGATATCCTTGTCTTATGCCTCTAGAGGGGATATACTTTTGACATGGAGAACCATTCAGTAAAACACTTATGTTGGTGGTGCTTACAAATTGGTATATTAAACCACAGAAATCTTTGCTAAAGCCAAACTGAGACAAAATTTTTAGAAGGAAAGACCATTCAAGCTTATCAAAAGCTTTAGAGAGATCCAATTTTAAGGCCATAGTACCTCCAATACCTTCCTTATGCTTCATTGTATGAATAATCTCATGAGCAATTATGATATTATCATGTATAGCTCTCCATGGAACAAAGGCAGCTTGATAAGGAGAAATTAATTTCTTCAAATAAGGCTTGATCCTATTAGCTAAGATTTTAGATACTATTTTATAAGAGACATTGCATAGACCCATAGGTCTAAACTCAGATGGCTTTTTAGGGTCTTTAACCTTAGGAATAAGACTAATATAAGTCTTATTTAGATATTTGGGAATAAAGTCAGTATTAAAGAATTGTTGAACAACATCAATGACATCGTTACCCATAATATCCCATTGAGATTGGTAAAAACCAGCTTGGAAACCATCATGCTCTGGAGAACTCCAAGATGGCATAGACTTAACAACACTATTAATTTCATCAGCAGAAGGAATAGCAAGAAAAACCACATTATCAGAATCATTAATGATAGTAGGAATAACATCAAAAGCAGCAACAATCAAGATAGGATTACTAGTGCAAGAAATGGTGCTAAAATAAGTAGTAATCAGATTACTTATACTATCTCTGTCTCTATGCCAGTTCCCCTCATTATCAATAAGAGCACTAATATTGTTTCTATGCAACCTTTTATTGACTAAAGAATGAAAGTATTTAGTGTTATTATCCATATCATGTATGTGTTTATCTCTAGATTTCTCTTTATAAAAACTAGTTTGTATTTTATACCGATTTTCCGATCATGAGTTATAGTTTTGACCTTCATTTCTTGACTAGCTGAATTTGGTTCCTTTTGAGCTATATCCAATTTATCCCGTAAAATATTAATGTTTTTATGAATATCTCCAAACTCTAGATTATTCCACCTAACTAAAGTGAACCTAGTATGTTGCAGCTTGTTTCTAAATTTATGAGCAGGATTACCCTGAACATCTATGTTCCAAGCTTGTTCCATATTGGTTTTAAAGGAATCATGTTCCATCCAAGTACCAAAAAACTTAAAGGGTCTCCAAATCTTCTTAGGAATGGGATCTCAGAATGAGCATTATAGACAAATGGTCGTAAAACAATGTGGTTCAAGTGACAAATTTTAGCATTGGGAAATTACAAAAACCAATCAGTATTCCCTAAGCCCATATCTAGTCTAGCTTTTTTAGTGCCAGTTCCAAAGATATTACTGGTCCAAGTGTAGTCATTGCCTTCATAACCCAGATCATAAATGCCAATATCCCGAACCCTATTTTGAACCCAAGTGTCAGAGCTGCTACAATTTCTATCCAAGTGAAAGTTTAGATCACCTAGCACTAGCCAAGGTTGGTAAACTACTTCACTAAGATCATGTAGAAAATTCCATTGCTTCTTTTTGGGGTCAGTGTAGGTAGAACCATACATAAAGGACATAAGAACTTTTAGTTTGCTAGGATCAATTCTAATGAGGGCATGAATAATATTATCAGCTGAACTAGCAATATCACATGTTATACCATCCTTCCACATGAGAAGTAAACCACTAGCCAGACCTACTATATCAATCCAAGTGTAGTTATGATAATGTAAAATTTGAGTAATAGAAGTCATTCTCTGAGGATCAACTTTAGTTTCACAAAGAAAAATGAAATCAGGACTATGGGATTGAACCAAATTATGCAATTGTTGGACAGTAAAACTATTTGCAATACCCTGAACATTCCAAGAAATAAATTTCATCCTGAAACAAGAAATTGGGTTAAAAAACAGATAATGATTATTGTAATCAAAACTATGAAAATATAAGTTTGAACTGAAAAAGTATGGGATTTCCTGATTCTCCTTTTCACTATTATCAGTCTGATTGTCTCCTATTGTGCCCATATGAGTATTTTGGATGCATGTGATGTTATTGATAGGTGTAGAATACACCGTATTTTCTATGTAGAGTTTATGCTTTCTTTGCAAGTTTTCTTGTAAATTATGTATCTTATGTGTGCTTTTGAGTTTATTAGGTGCAATGGAGTCATTTGGAGTAAAAAGACCATT
>JAJJWW010007925.1:0-25372 GCA_023531295.1 Papaver armeniacum | reverse complement strand
TCAAATGAGATTTTAAATAGGGCTGCACATGGGTGGGTTTGGGCGGGTATTAGCTAAAACCAATCTCGCACCCACAGATCAAGCGGGTTTTTATTTTCATAACCAACCCCGCACCCATAAACAGCGGGCGGGTTTTGTTACCCGCCCGCTACGGGTTGGGCGGGTTTGGGTTTAAACCCGTTTTAACCCGCTTTATATTCAATAATCATTCACACATGTTTTAAGTTTAAATAAGCTATTTACTTAAGTTCTTGATAACTTAAAAAAAAAAAATCATAAACATAACTACATAAGTCTTCATTGTTAAGATTAAACAAGTTTAAAGTTTAAACAAGATTTACTACTTTAAAGTTCAGATTAAAACTTAAATAATAAAAGTTTCCGACCAACAAGTAAGTGACTCATGTCTCTTCTATCATCTTCAAGTCTCTCCTCCTAGCATTCTCATGGATCAAGGACTTAGATTAGTTTTATCAATGGTGTATATTTAGCGGGTTTTTCATGGCTTGGGCGGGTATTAGCTAAAACCAACCTCGCACCCATAGACATCGGGTTTTTATTTTCATAACCAACCCCGTACCCATAACGGGCGGGTTCGGGTTAAAAACCCACGGGTTTAGCAGGTACGGGCGGGTTTGGGTATGATGGGCGGGTCTTGTGCAGCCCTAATTTCAAATGACTTTCAGAGAGTTCTCAATTGCGTTGTTAGTCCATTGAGACTTTTGGTGAGTCTCCTAATGTCTCTTGTTATTGGTTAGAGACTTTTTTTAAGTCATTTAAATTCTCTGAAACTCCATGTTATTGGATTAGGATTTTATAAGAGTCACTCTTAACATCCCTGTTATTCGAATGAGAATTGAAAGTCATTGATTTATTGTTTTCAGAGATTTGGTGAGAATTTTTTGGGGAAATAGGCATGGTAGAAATCTCTCCTCAAGATGTGATATTTCTGGAGACTTGGAAACTTGGGTAATATTTGTTTTTTAAAGTAGGAGCATATTTTCTTTTGAGCTGATGACCAAGTAACGGGCCATTTGCAGAGTAAACCAGTGGAGAGATTGCATAGAAAATAAAATGAATGTGGGATGAGTAAAATAAATAAATAAAATGAAAACATAGGCATAAGGCAACGACAAGATTTATTTTGACAATGAACACGTATTTTACCAGGTATTCATGGTACTTTTATTTTAGATTATGTTGCGACTGTAACAATAAAACACTAAAAAGAAGATGTGAATAAGTTATAAGTAAAATTATTGAAAGGTAAATAAGCACTCAATGGACAGCAAACAGAAGACAGAGTCACGTGTTCAACACGCTGTCCTTAACACAATAGTTGACCGGTACGCCTTTAGAATGAGTGATGCCTATACCATGTGGTCAAGTTGTATCCAGGATAAAACTGCCTGTTGCAAGTATTGTTAGCACTACAATACTTGCCCACTCTTACGAACTCAACAGCAAAGCACAGAATAAAAGAAAAAGACCACACAGAGGGAGAGAGACGAAAAGAAGAGGATAGTAGCTCTTCTGGACACAAGTTAGAATGAAAAGTTCGAGTCTCTTTTATAGGCAGAAATGAGAGTGGTGCAGTAATGACAATTGATTCTCAATTAATTCCCTTCATAAATCTAATTAAATTAAAAAGGAAATAAAACGACCAATTTAATTTAATTTTCAAATCAATTAAAGTTTAAAACGGAAAGAATATTTAAATTAATTAAATCGGTCATTACTGCATGCATAAGAGTTTTGGTAAGCAAAATATATTGCGCCTTGTCAGACGCCCCCCCCCCCCCCCCACACACACACACATTAATACAAGATTTGATTTGATTTTCAAAACGTTTTAGGAATTAATTCAAAAGAATTATGACCAAAAGAGATAAGTCTTGGTTGACTTGTCCACGCCGGTAGCACGAGCTCCAGCCTTAAGCCCAAGCCTTAGTGGAATCAAAAATATTTCGCCCCACCCGTTCCACCCACATTGTTTTACTAACTATCCATAAAGGAATAGCTATATAGTGGATATCATCTTTAGTTATACCCAATGTGGGACTAAAGGTCCTATTTCATTCACTCCTATGAAAATGAGTAAGAGTTCTTAAAGACCCAAAGGTTCTAAGTTCCATTCCCACCAAAAACATAAAATCAAAACATTAAAAACTCATTTTCTCTAACAGATTATAACATGCATAATAAAATAACTGGTAGATGTTTTGAATATTTGATTAGATATTATACATTTTTTTATCTCTACAAATCACAGAGACTCTTTACGAATATCAATTTTTTGTCTCTACAAGTCACAAAGACTCTCTAATATACTCTCTGAGAATCACTAAAAATCTCTATATTTTTAGTGAATATCCGGGAGTCACTCAAATATAAAATCTATGAAAGTCTATATAAATCTCAATTGACTACCTCCCTGTTAACATTTTTCACGTAGACTAATAGCATGTTTGAATGGCAGAAGCTGAAAAGGTCAGAAGAACGAATATTATTTGATGTGAACCACCTATGAAAGTGGGCATATGGGGCCAATCGAAAACTTAACATTTGTCACGTAGACTAATAGCGTGCTCGAATGGCGGTAAAAAAGGTCGTATACGAATGTTTTGCTTTACAAAAAGTTGATTTTTTTGTTTATAGAAGTCATTTTGAAATTCAATTGCCAAACTAATTTATGGCTTTTCGATTTTTAGAAGTCAAAAAGCAACTTTTCAACTACTATCTAAACATGCCATAAATATATTCCGGAACGACATTTCCGGTGAGAGTAACAAATCTATCTTTGACTGTAGACAGATGATTTTAACGATGGAGATCTCAACTTTGACATTTTAGGGTTTTGATCTTTTTTCGGCATCGATCATCAGATGATTTTTTCCTCAACTCTTCGAAAACAGTTTATGGAGTGGTACTGGAGAAGTCAATAAAGATTTTGTGTCTAAAAATGAGAATTCAAATGGGTTTCTTCAGAAAACCTTAAAACTGCCAACTAGAGACCACTCTTTGTGGAAGAGAAGAGCGTTAAAGTTCATTCATTTGTTTGCAAACTTTCTTTTCACAGACCTTAGTCTATCAATAGTAAGATAATCTCTGTTTGCTTGAACTTAGGGTTTGTGATAATTTTCTTGTTGGGTTTTTTATTGGAAGGAGGTTATCTTTTAAAATCGTGAAAAAAATTATGGGTAATGCTTGGAATCTTAAGGGATATTTTTATCATGTCCTTACATGAAGACTCTATGTTCATTTTATAGGTTGTTTGTCATGGAACTTGGGTCAGTTTCTGTATCAAGTAGGTTATTTTTAATTCGTGTGGCACCTCTTCATTCAACATGACATACGAGAGATGAGGAGGGTTCATGTATGTTTGAAGTTGAAGAACATCTGTACTCATTTATGAGATGCTAAAGGAATTATCATGATTGACAAAACTAAAGACTGAATTGAAAAATGTACCGGAATTTCCAAAGGGAAGATTGTAGCGGAATCGAATCTAATAGAGGACCAAGACCAATACAAGAAGCAACTAAGCAAGAGGTGGAATATCTGATGTGGGCTATGGGAGGTATGGAATATAACTCAGTCGAGTGGGATGATGATAGACACATTTTTGTGTCTAATTTGTCTCGATTCTATATATTAATAGTGCTCATTTTTTGTACTTATTATGGTGTTTTATGTGTGTGTAGGTATTTTTGGCCAATAAACATTTTTGGAAAAATCGGCTCGGAAAGTTACCCGGAGGACACCTACTATACGGACTCTCATTTTGGATAAGGGTACCCAAATTACTAAGGGTTACCACCTCGGGGCAGCTACTAATCGCAACTCCACCGAGGAGGATAAAGGGCACACCATCTTCTCCGTTTGAAATTAGTTTTGGCGGGAAACTTGCATGTATCGTGCAGCAAAGTTTTGTTTCAAATCTAGAGATGTTCCAAGGAGATTTAATCGCATATTTGTGTTGGGATGGACTCTAATTGACCAAACAAAGTTGATACGAGTGTTTTGACCCAACCAATTGGGATGGATAAGCCGGAAAAACAAAACGGCGAACAAATATTATCGGGGTTTTGGATTTCGAGGAGGATTTGGAGAAGATTTTACGCGAGATTGGATGTATTCGGTCTTGATTCATCTCAAGGGAGTATGGGAGAGTCGGATAACTCGACGACGACGCGTGCATGGAAAGTTAGAGAGAATTATTCTCGGAGCTTGCCGTGGAAGAAAAGAAAGATAAACTCGGGTTTGTTAGGGTTTGCTGGCTATATAAGAAGTTTTAGGAGTTCGGGAAGGACTACGCAAACTTTGGGGAGGTTTTAGAACAACACGAGAGAACAAAATCAAGAGTTTCGAGAGAATTGTTTATGTTTGGTGCATAACCAAGAACACGAAGAACAAAGGCCGATAAAGACAATCGTTTTCGGGGTCTTAGATTCGACGACAAATCAACAAGTGCATAAGTAGGGTTCTGTAACAGTCCCTTGTAACAGCTTCTTTGTAACGCCATTACAACATTGCAAAAGCGATCTGTTTTATTGTTTCTCAACCTTTTAATCAACTTTTGAACCATAAAATAATATTTTGAGATCATGATTAATATGAGGAGCTAAACCCCATTGCTGAGGCGATAGAGGAAGCTATTTTTTCAACAAAAAGTGGTATATTTTATTTTATTTATTTATTTGCAATTATTATATGATTATTTGCCTTGATTGAAAATTGTTTGAATGATTTTTTGTTAAGCAATTGTGATTTCTTTTGATAGAGCATGCTTAGACTTAAGTTTTTGATGTTTTATGCTTCGGATTTACACTTGTTATTTTGAGAATCTACTTGTCGCGATAGTTTAGAATCAAATTGAACGAGAAAATTGCGTAAATATAAATATTGGATTAAATCACTTTAAACTTGGAAAATAGTGGAATCTTAGCCTCAGTGTTCTTTTAATATTGATAATATCTTTGTCAAAGTTTGCTATATTTTTAGTGAGTTTTCTATTTTTGTTTTGAATTTAAGTCTAAAAATCCTTCACAAGTTCGAGAGAACGACATCTTTCTTACCACTTTACTACAACTTTCAAAACCACATCAATTTTTGGCGCCGCCGACGCGGACTTGTTTTTAGGGTTTTAGATTTGTTTTTCTTTTTCTTTTTTCTTTTTTTCTTTTTTTATTATTTTTGTTCTTTTTTACGTTTTGGGTATTTATCTTTTGTCTACAGGTTCTGGATCATAAAGAAAATTGAGCCAAGGAGTCTGGTGATTTCGTAAAGACTTGGAGCGAAAGATTAAAGCGAAAAGAACAGAAAGAAGACGATTTAAAATTAGATATTTTGTTTTTTAGGGTTTGTTTTTTTTAAAAAAAAGAAAAGAAAAAAAATTGTATTAGGGTTTATTATTTCTGTAATTTTTCTTTTCTTTTTGGACATTTTTGGGACTTTGGACATTATTCTTAAACCCTACAAAAGGGTAGTCTTAAATATAAACTGTTTGCAGAGAAGGAGGACAATTACGATATTGTCTCTGCACCTTGGGTTCGTACACTGACATAGGAGTCAGTGGCCCGAGTCGACTACAACCGATTCATCCCCCGTCTGGAACGGGAGGTAAGATTCGAACACTCGCGAATCCCCCGTCGATTCTTGGACTCCTTCGTTTGCATATATGCTTTGAGGACTTGAATACGGATGCTTTAATTTTCTAATAAAGGGCAAGGCCTGGCCATACAAGATAAGGGTTGGATTTCATCACCGTTCTCTTCTTGCCCGCCTTAGGAACACGTAACCTACGCGAACCTAAGCCTTAAAATTTTGACTAGAACAAGACCGATAGGTAACGAGCTTAATAGGAAAGTCATTCGAAAAATATTGGTTACTCTTTTAAGCACACTTCAAAGTTCATAAAGGTTTCTGTGAGTTGAATGCGTGATCAAGCGCATTGTAATTCGGTGAGGCCTTGGGTATCAAAGCTCCACCGAGCTTCCCTCGCCTCTATTCAACTTACTTTGACTCGGATTGATTCCAGAGGGGTTTTGCTTAAATTGTAACGAATTCCTTTTCAAAGATTAGAAGTTGGTCTAGAAACAATCTAAGTGGAGCCATCATGCTTTTTGTTTGCTAGAAATCAATAGGTTTGATTTGGTTGAGTCGGCCTTGATTTGTGATTGCATAGAATCCCCTTCCTAATTCTTTTTGTATGCCTGAACGTAAAAGAGACGCCCTAAGTAGATTTGTTAAAGAGAAAACCTAGTAGTTCTAAGCGTCTCGATTACCTCAATTTAGAAGGTCCAATTTTTGAAGAGTCCGTTTTTTGAACGTCCGTCTGGGGAGACAATCCCTAATATTCCGATAGTGCAAGAAATGGCAACTTTGAAAGCTTTATTGAACCCGACTAGGACTACTCGTCCCTCGTGTATCAGGTTAGATGAAACGGAAGCAACTTATGAACTTAAACCTGTGACCTTACAGCTGCTCCCAATCTTCTTAGGGAAAGAACATGAAAACCCCTATTTCCATGTTAGGGACTTTGAGGAAATTTGTAGTACCCTAAAGATTAGAAACCTTGATGATGATGCTTTGAAACTCGAAAGTTATTCCCTTTTCCTTGAAAGATAAAGCCAAATCTTGGCTATATAGTTTGGCTTCAGTTCAATTGAAACATATGAACAACTTACATCTGCCTTTTTGAACAAGTTTTTCCCTAGGCACAAAATATCGTCTATTAGGACAAATCTGCACGTTTTCTCAACAGGAGGGAGAATCTTTGTATAGGTATTTGGAAAGGTTCAATGATTTATTAGTCCAATGTCCTCATCATGGTCTCGAAAAGGTTAGGTTAGTTCGTATCCTTTATGACGGTTTAGATTATTCCACTACGACCACGCAGAGAATCTATGTGTACAGGGGTTTGAAAACCAAACAGTTGATGAGGCGATGACATATTTGCATGAAATCGCTGAAAAGACCCAAAGAATGGGAAAATAGTAGGGAACCCAAGAAAACAATTCTTCTAGGAAGAGGAAACGTTAATAGGCTAGAAGGAGGCTTTGAATCAGATGCCAAAATTGTAGCAATAGCTAAAAGGTTAGAAGCTTTAGAATTGGGTCACACTAGTGGTAGAGTGGAGCCTTTTTGGGAAGGCCAGACTATTGAAGAGCAAGCCAATGCTCTTTATAATAATAACACTAGATTTGATAACCGTCAAAAGTTTGACCCATATTCAGAAACCTATAATCCTGGTTGGAGAAACCATCCGAACCTTTCATGGTCTAAGGACCGAGAATCAAGGTCAGTTTAGTAATTCAAATGCTCCCCCAGTTTTGGCTATACTAAGAATCCTTCAGACCAACTCGGTTTAATCGCCGATAAGAAAATCCTAAGCTTAGAGGAGTCTCTCAACTGTTGACTCAAAAACTACAAAATTTCAAATGCTATCAGTAGAACAAAGTCTACAAGCTAGTAACAGGATAGGACAAGAAAATAGTCAGGCTATTTCCGAGTTAAAAACCCAGGTTGGTCTGATAAATGAATTTTTGAGAGAAAAAGGTAGGTTTCCTAGTCAAACACAAACAAACCCTAGAGGAGTTCATGAAGTAGGCGAAAAACCATCACATCAGTTGAATTCAGTTAGAACCCTTAGGAGTGGCAGAGTAGTAGACAATCAGGTAACCATGCCCGATAGTGAGCATACTGTAGTTCACCCTCAGACCATCCATAGCCGAGGGACCGATAAAATCTCCGATGATGCCGATTCGGTTCCCGAGAGGCCCTATTTTATGCCTAGAGCCCCATTTCCCCAGCTATTAGTACCAATAAAGAATGAATCCAACTTTAATGACATAATGGAGGTTTAAGAAAGTTACCATAAACCTTCCATTACTAGAAGCAATTAGGCAACTTCCGGCTTATGCCAAATTCCTTAAGGATATGTGTACGTGAAAGCGCAAGCTTAGTGTCCCTAAAAAAGCCTTTATAGCTAGTCATGTAAGTTCGATCATTCAGAGCAACACAAATCCTAAATATAAAGACCCAGGTGCCCCTACCATTGCTTGCACGATAGGAAAACATCGGGTAGATAAAGCTTTACTTGACTTAGGAGCTAGTGTGAACTTACTTCCGTACCATGTGTACTTACAACTAGGACTTGGTGAATTGAAACCTACCAAGATAACACTGCAGTTAGCTGATAGTCTCCATTAAAATTCCTCGTGGTGTGATAGAAGATGTTCTTATTGAGGTCGACAAGTTTATTTATCCTGTGGATTTCGTGGTCTTAGATACCCAACCTGTCCCCGACCCAGAGAACCAGATACCTGTGATTTTAGGTCGCCCATTTTTAGCTACGTCTAATGCGATCATAAACTGTCGAAATGGTATTATGAATCTATCTTTTGGTAATATGACTATTGAGTTGAATATTTTTAATGTCAATAAGCTGCATTCTGAGCTAGATGACACGTGCATTGAAGAGGTGAACATGATAGGAACCTTAGTTCAGGAGTCATTACCAAACATCATATTGGAAGATCCATTAGAGAGTTTCCTAGCCCATTTTAGCATGGATTTTGACGATGATAGCAACATTGAACAAGTAAATGCTCTGTTGGATTCTATTCCTATGTTAGATACCGATAAATGAAAAGCTAGGTTCGAACCATTACTAGCTACTGAATCTACCTTAAGCCCTTGGTTCGAAGAGCCTAGAGATCCTCCTAAGTTGGACCATAATTATGCATTTTTAGGCCCATCTGAGATTTTGCCTATAGCTTCCGATTTGGATAGTGATCATGAGAGTAGGCCAGTGACTGTACTTCAAGACAATAAGGAAACTTTAGGGTTGCCCATAGAGGATATGAAACATATAAGTCCTACAAATTTGTGTGCCTCGGATGCATTTAGAGGATGAACCACCCGATTATAAATTAGAGAAAGCAATTGACCTTTTTCAGAACCTAATGGTCTAGAAATTAGGAATATTGTGACTAGTCTATCTAGAGACACCGAAAATTCTAAGTTTGGGGTTAGTAATCGTCAAGTATCCCTATTTGAAGTCCCTAACTTGGGACTCGAGCCTAGTGTGTCTGAGGTATTACCCGAGTCTCTTCCGACTCCACAACCCGATCCTCCTGATACTATCCAGGAGGAAATCCAACTATTTGAGACTCGTTATTTGGGTGAATCCGTTTATCAAGACACTCATATGAAGCCCAAGTGGGCACCACAGAAAAACCCAGTTGTCTTGAAGGAAACTTTGGATGAGGATGTGCTATGTCTGTTCATTTTTCTGATTTGGTGCAGTTGTCTCATAATTGTGGCAGTTTTAATTGATTTTGATGATCCACAGTTGTTTCGACTACTGATATACGATTTGAAAGGGTAATTAGCCATTTTATGGGTACGTAATGTCCTGGTCAAGACGTTAAACTTAGCACTTCTTGGGAGGTAACCCAATATTCATGCGACACGGTAATATCTTTCCTTAACTCTTTTTGCTTCAAATGGTAACAATTTCTCCTTGTTCATGCTTTTAATTTTATCTTTAGAACATTGAGGACAATGTTAGATTTAAGTTTGGGGGTATGGGAGAAACTTTTAGTTGCATTGATAAACTCCAGAGCCTAGAAATTTATGCTTATTAAGGATGGCACTAACCAATCTAAGTGGATGGAAGCATTTTGGTTGTAGGAGTTGAGGAACCAATCTGATTAGATGGAAACATCTAAAGAGTCTATTCATAAAAAGCACAAAGCTCAGGTGTTAGAATTAAAGAAAAACACTGGTAGTTTCGCCAAATCTCGTTGAATCCTTTTCACTTCTATTTTTTGTTTGTTTTCTTCAAAATATGTTTGTCTAAGTGATTAGGTGGGGCTCACGATTCAAGTTGTTACCACTGCTAGGGTGAAATAGAGTGATTGAGATACCCAAAAAAAAAAAAAAAAAAGTTGAAAAAAAAAAAAAAAAAAAAAAAGAGAGAAAATGAGACCAGACCATCTGACCAACCGGAATAAATTCAAAAAAAGTCGACCACTGGAACCCTTGTATATGCCAGTTGTTTTGACCTAGAGTTAAGATTATCGACCACTGGTTCCCTTGTATATGCCAGTGTGTTGATATTAGTCTAGACCCGAGATCTCGGCCCATTAGATAGGTTCGTTTTGGCAGCCGGCCTTGGACAGATATGGGAAACACTTTTCACCTTAGTCAACATCAAAACCATCTATGTTTTTCTATATCCATCTCATTATCTATCCATGTGATTGGTCGACTCCTTATGATGACCGTAAACTATCCGAGTAGAGCTCAGACTTATATATGAATTTTAGTATGCTTGAGTGCAAACTCGTGTACAAACAATTGGAATTTCGCATCGGGGTACTTCCTCCTGTAGTCAATAAGTATGCCAACCAAGGAGATTCTTTAGTGCCTTCCAAGGTTTTGCGTAGATAGCTAAGGTCTGGAGTAAAGGTTTTGTGGGTACACCTCTGGTAAACCCTCCCGAGACTATAACTCGGCCACTAGGGCCACCTAGGGGGTTTAAAGGCTTATTGCATACGCTAAATGCAATCGACGATACCTGCGACAGTGAGTTAGGATTATATTTATTTTTGCTCGAGGACTAGCAAATAATAGGTTTGGGGGTATTTGATAGACACATTTTTGTGTCTAATTTGTCTCGATTCTATATATTAATAGTGCTCATTTTTGTACTTATTATGGTGTTTTATGTGTGTGTAGGTATTTTTGGCCAATAAACATTTTTGGAAAAATCGGCTCGGAAAGTTACCCGGAGGACACCTACTATACGGACTCTCATTTTGGATAAGGGGTACCCAAATTACTAAGGGTTACCACCTCAGGGCAGCTACTAATCGCACCCCACCAGAGGATAAAGGGCACACCATCTTCTCCGTTTGAAATTAGTTTTGGCGGAAACTTTGCATGTATCGTCCGGCGTAGTTTTGTTTCAAATCTAGAGATGTTCCAAGGAGATTTAATCGCATATTTGTGTTGGGCTGGACTTTAATTGACCAAACAGAGTTGATACGAGTGTTTTGACCCAACCAATTGGGCTGGATAAGCCGGGAAAAACAAAACAGAGGCGAACAAATATTATCGGGGTTTTGGATTTCTGAGGAGGATTTGGAGAAGATTTTACGCTAGGATTGGATGTATTCGGTCTTGATTCAGTCTCAAGGGAGTATGGGAGAGTCATGATAACTCGGCAGACGCGTGCATGGAAAGTTAGAGAGAATTATTCTCGGAGCTTGCCGTGGAAGAAAAGAAAGATAAACTTGGGTTTGTTAGGGTTTGCTGGCTATATAAGGAGTTTTTAGGAGTTCAGGAAGGACTACGCAAACTTTGGGGAGGTTTAGAACAACACATAGAACAAAATCAAGAGTTTCAGAGAATTGTTTCTGCTGGTGCATAACCAAGAACACGAAGAACAAAGGCCGATAAAGACAGTCGTTTTCGGGGTCTTAGATTCAACGACAAATCAACAGTGCATAAGTCGGGTTCTGTAACAGTCCCTTGTAACAGCTTCTTTGTAACGCCATTACAAGTTGCAAGCGATGCATTTTATTGTTTCTCAACCTTTTAATCAACTTTTGAACCATGAAATAATATTTTGAGATCATGATTAATATGAGGAGCTAAACCCCATTGCTGAGGCGATAGAGGAAGCTATTTTTTCCACAAAAAGTGGTATATTTTATTTTATTTATTTATTTGCAATTATTATATGATTATTTGCCTTGATTGAAAAATTGTTTGAATGATTTTTGTTAAGCAATTGTGATTTCTTTTGATAGAGCATGCTTAGACTTAAGTTTTTGATGTTTTATGCTTCAGATTTACACTTGTTATTTTGAGAATCTACATGTCGCGATAGTTTAGAATCAAATTGAACGACAAAATTGCGTAAATATAAATATTGGATTAAATCACTTTAAACTTGGAAAATAGTGGAATCTTAGCCTCAGTGTTCTTTTAATATTGATAACATCTTTGTCAAAGTTAATTTGCTATATTTTTAGTGAGTTTTCTATTTTTGTTTTGAATTTAAGTCTAAAAAATCCTTCACAAGTTCGAGAGAACGACATCTTTCTTACCACTTTACTACAACTTTCAAAACCACATCAGATGATCTAGCTGAGTTAGTGAGTCAAGTCCACAAAAGTAAAAAACAACACTACTGCGGCCACTGCCGGTGCTACCAAAGGCGTGAGATAAATTATTTGATGTGAACCACCAATGAAAGTGGGCATATGTGGCCAATCGAAAACTTAACATTTGTCACGTAGACTAATAGCGTGTTTGAATGCCAGAAGCTGAAAAGGTCAGAAGCACGAATGTTTTTCTTTATAAAAAGATAGATGAGAGTAACAAATCTATCTTTGACTGTAGACATATGACTTTAACGATGGAGATCTCAACTTTGACATTTTAAGGTTTTGATCTTTTTTTGGGACCGATCGTCAGATGATTTTTTCCTCAATTATTCAAAAGGTTCCACAGTTTACGGAGTAAAACTGGAGAAGTCAATAAAGATTTTGTGTCTAAAAATGAGAATTCAAATGGGTTTCTTCTGAAAACCCTAAAACTGCCAACTAGAGGCCACTTTTTGCGGAAGAGAAGAGCATTAAAGTTCATTTATTTGTTTGCAAACTTTCTTTTCACAGATCTTAGTCTATCAATAGTAAGATAATCTATGTTTGCTTGAACTTAGGGTTTGTGATAATTTTCTTGTTGGGTTTTTTATTGGAAGGAGGTTATCTTTTAACATCGTGAAACAAACTATGGGTAATGCTTGGAATCTTAAGGGATATTTTTAGCATGTCCTTACACGAGGACTCTATGTTTATTTTATAGGTTGTTTGTCATGGAACCTGGGTCTGTTTTTGTATCAAGTAGGTTATTTTTAATTCGCGTGGCACCTTTTTATTCAACATGACATACGAGAGATGAGGAGGGTTCATGTGTGTTTGAAGTAAAAGAACATCCATACTCATTTATGGGATGCTAAAGGAATTATCATGATTGCTAGTATTCCAGGTGTCCCAATGTTCTCTAGTAAGAATAGTTTAGCAAGAAAACAAATGAATTATGCTAGGAATTGCGTCGGAATGGATGCGGTGTACGTGTTATTTCTCTTGTGTTTTTCCAGTCTCTTGTAAAGGGAAAGAATTTATAGTTTCAGTCGAGTATGCTTGGAAACTCCAAGATGTAAATCTTGTGTCACGTTTGGTCCTTCAAATGCTAAATACCTTAAGGTGAGCAAGAGCGTGTGGATGCGTATAGTGAACAAGGAGGGAAAGGAAGGTGTAAAAGGTACTGAGTTAATGAAATAGATTATTGATCTTCATAAAAGGTCTGTAAAATTGATTAAGAACATTGATCTTGGACCAGATGCTACCAGTATGGATGAAAATTTGAATGTGCATGGGAATGAGGTAGTATGGGTTGTTATTGCAAACTATGGTATATGGGAAGTGACAATTACGTATTCCTGTAAACTCTAGTTTAGTATCAAAACTATATCTCGATTTATAGTCTATTAGAGTTAGTCTCACACTTCGAATGGAGCATGGTAGTTGAATATCATAATTCACCAATCAACCTTGAAGATTGAAGACTGAAGAACAACGACGTCTACTAAAACTTCATCAACAAGGGTATGTGAAGACCGACTATCATATTTTCTGATATTATCTACCATTTTATCTACTGAGACATGTCGTATGACTTGAGTATTATGATGAACATTGCAAAGAGAAATCCATGCAACAAGGAGTAGTCAAGTTAGTTATTTTTTTCACAAATTCTTTGGCTAAGTTCGCGAACTTGAACTTATAAATTAATAATATTGATGAACTAAATCTCAACTAACTCACGTACATGAATTGATTTTGTGAGTTTGCGACCTAGTCGATTTTGAGATGTTTGTGGATACTTTTTCTTTCAATATCACAAGAACTGATTTAAGAAGTTCACGAACTGGTTGATTTTGAAAGGTTCCTATATACTTTTTATATCTGAGTATACAAATTATTTTGTACAATTCGTGAGCTTACCAAATACAAATGTTTATGAATGGCGAGACGACTAATTATTTACGAATTGGTTTGAAGAGTTCACAAACTGATTCCGGTCTTGTGATATTATACTTTAGGGGGAATTTGTGTTACCTCCCCTGTCCAAGATCACAATTTGAGTTACCTCCCCTACAGAAATAAAATTAGTGAAACCTCATCTCGTTACCTATTCCGTTGGTTCTCCAGTTAGCTGACACGGCAGTACTATACACGTGGCAAAAAAGTTTAAAAAATTGGTAAAATGCCCAAATTATCCCCGTCTTCCTATTTTCTTTCTCATCAGTTGATGCTGGTGAAGAAGGGGATCTGTAGTTGTTTTCAATTGAGAGAGGGTGAAGAACACTTGAGAGTTCAAAGGTCAGATGGGTTGGGAGATGAATAATAAGATTCCAGATTAGAGAGCTAAGAAGGAAATACAGATTGGGTTGAAATTGGGCTCGTTTGTCAGCTGAAATTTTGGTAATTGACACCAACAAATTAGGGTTCTAGGCTCACTGCTGTTTTGGTTCGTTTGAAATTTCTCAATTGAGAAACACACAACAACTTTGAGAAGAAACGGTGATTGATGGTGGCTGTACGAGAGAAAAAAAGGAAATTAATTGGGGTTTTTCATATGATCTTAAATAGTATTAACTGAGATAAAATCGATCAATTTTTTCATGGAATTCGATTATTTACCCTACAAAGGTGTCGGTGGTTGTAGATTAAATCTGCTGGTATCAAGAGCAGATGGGTATGTGCTGCCATGGCCATAGCTTTGAGTAAAGATGGATTTGAGTTTTCAGCAAGGCAGAAATTGGGGATATGGGGAAGTAATGGATTGATGACTCAGGGGATTTGATCAAGAAACGGAAGTAATAAGAGATGTTGCTGGGAAATTGAGATGGGTGTTAGCAAAAACAAGAGCATGGATTTGGGATTTAAGGTGTTGATTTCTGGTGATCTGGGGAAGTTGATGGAATTAATGGCGGTCACAATTGTCAAGCAGTAAGATTTTTTTCTGTTTGATTTCTTCCCATTGGATTTCTTCGACCGTGAGAGCGGCGGTTATGTGGCCGAGTGTTTTTTGTTTTGGGTTTAATGAACCGGAGAAGGTAAGGATATTTTGGGTAGTTTAATCTTTTTTTTTTCTTTTTTCTGCCACCTGTATAAAGTTGGTAACTCAGCTAACTGGTCTTGGACGAAATATATAACGAGAGGAGGTTTCACTAATTTTATTTCTGTAGGGGAGGTAACTCAAATGATGATCTTCGGCAGGGGAGGTAACGCAAATTCCCCCAATACTTTACTTTATGCTTGTCCGTTCAGAACTACTCAACCAATATTGTTTTTTAGAAAACTACTTGGTGCATAATGTTACGACTAATATATGGTTGCACATTTCTTATTTGTGATTCGATGAAAACTTCTCAAATACTTACACGAACACTCTACATAGAGAAACTAAGCTTGCTTGGTTAAAAAGCAATTC
Source organism: Papaver armeniacum (assembly GCA_023531295.1). NCBI lineage: Eukaryota > Viridiplantae > Streptophyta > Magnoliopsida > Ranunculales > Papaveraceae > Papaver > Papaver armeniacum. The sequence goes on along the minus strand of JAJJWW010007925.1, from coordinate 9,793 downwards.
GTAAACATGGAAACTAGTCCACCAATATAGCTTTATTATAATATAGTATCTCCCTGTTTATCAATATAAAAAGAAGACTCCCTGTAATCTAGAATCTCAATCTTATCAATTTTATGTCTTAGTTGCGGCTAGAGTTGTCCTCTAAAACGTAGGTTTCCTCTGGTGAAACTGTATTAGGTTACGACTTTGAAAGAATTCACTAAGGGATTCGTGAAGCCTAGTTAGACTATATTTTACCTGATGGTTCATTGTTACCCGGATCTTTTACTTATTAATTGTTTTAATTTCCCAACTATAGATCAGGAAAAAATATAAAAATTACAAAGTACTCCTTGTCTCAGACTTTCTGATTCCACAAGATAGATAATCAAAAACACTTTGGTTTTGATTTGAATTTACGATTATTCTTGTGAGATAGAATGCTTAGGCATCTCTATAACTTTTGAAGATAGTAAGTTGTCTTGATTGTTGAGTTTGCTTGATATCTTATTTTCCTTAGAGATTCCTCATAAGCATATAGATTTCAATTACCTTGATTGAATATTTTTCTGAAGGATAACAAATAGGTTTTCTGTTAGAGGGAAAATAGTCAAAAGTTACTTATGTTAAAGCAGACTCTTATGCCTGTAAAGAACGTCTTCAGTTTGGGGAATTGTGTTGCAAAGGGTCTTGAGAGATACAAAACATATAAGCAGCACAACTGAAGTTGAATTGCGCATAGGGTCGATTTGGTTTCAACTACATTCCAGTCTGAAGTCTGATAGTAGGCTAGTGTCTGTGTAACATATTAACACAATATGGTGTTCTAGTTCTAGACTTGGTCCCAGGGTTTTTCAGTTAATTACAATTTTCCTCGTTAACAAATTTTATGGTGCCTTATGTTATTTATTTTCTGCATTATATTGTTTATCTTTATAGTTAAAATATCATAAGTAGTACATTAAACAACCTAGACAGTTTTCAAGCGCATTACTCTACGGAACCTACAAGATTTATTCATGTGAATTCATATATTCAACTATAGATTACAAGACCTACAAGATTTATTCCTGTGAATTCATATATTCAAATATAGATTACAAGACTTTTTCGTGGTATAATTCGGTTCTTATGCATTTTGGTACATACTATGTTGATTCTTGGAAATTGATTTTTGAAATCATCCAAGTAAACTTGTTCTACATATCATGTACATGATCTCATATATTGATGAATACTACTGACTGTGACAAGTTTGTCCACACAGGTTTACGAACGAAAAAGTTGGTGGTGTACTTGGTACCCTCTCCTTTTCACATTTCTCTCCTAAAATTCTACACCTGCACTCCTTAAAAAACTATAGCAATTAAGCACAAGTCAAAATTGAACTCCCCTAGTTTGATGTAACTCCCAAAGAAAGAAACATGAGCGACCTTTCTTTATTCAAGAGAATGATTTTCTTTGGACATAAATCTAATATTTTTATGCTTCTTGCTAGATACGGACAAAGAAGGTTAATTAGAAATACTACTCCTATATTTTAGAGGAATAAAAATAATCATAAAAAAAATTGCTCTTCTTGACCAGTTACGAACAAAGAGTAAATAGTATAAATTTTGTGATATAATTCACATAATATCTTATTATATTCTAGCCATGTATGAACGTATAAATTAAAGTCACTATCTTAATTCCCTGCAGTTAAGAACGAGAAGACCAATGACTATCTTATGGAATCCCTGCAATACATGTACAAAATGTAATCATGAAAAGATCAAGTATTATAATTATTCTCAGAAGTTTACTCCATATTCGCCAATTACGAACAAAAAGAGTAAAGAACTTAACTTAGAGAAAAACATGCGATCAAGTTCTAATTACAAGACAAGATAAAACAAAGAACAATCTCATGGAAGATAGATAATGCATAAGAATAATCAATAAAAATCACACTTAAATAGAAAGGTTTGGATGATTTATACTAACATTAAGTTGATTTCGTTTCTTATTAACATGAAGGCTAAAAGAGTTAAGTCTTGAAGTTCCATACTTTTTGAGATTTATTATTATTAGTATTTTTTTTTATATATCTTGATAACCGGTACTAATTTTTACATGACATACTTTTTCACTATAAAGTTATCAGTTTTAACTTTTATATCCAATCGGTCATGGATTAATTAGCTAGCGATTTTAATTAATTAATCTCATTTGGGTGTGAAACTTGATAAATGGATTGAAATGTTCCTAGATATTTGTGAAGACACCCAAATAGTTTCATAGATTGTGGAGTTATTGAAGAATCCAGTTCTTCTGGATTACATGAGAGCTGTCGAATGGGAGAAAGAGGCGGATGTTCTTTCCCTTTTCGCAATGATAGTAAACAAGTTAGTTATTCTCCTTTCTTTTTTTTCATCGGCTTCTCAGTTCTGTCACTGTCTTACTTTGTAGATTTCATAGCCTGTCTGTTGATGATGTTGATTACTTATGTGAAATGTTTGTGTTTGATTCAAATTGGTTTGAAGTATTCATTAATCATATTTGATTCATAGGATTTATCTACTGAATACGGTTTTTTAATTTCTTATTCTAAATAAATAAATATTAGCGGTTACACAAATTTGAAATTAGGAATTAAAGTTTACGAACAAAGTTTTAAAAAATTAATGTGTATCCATGTTTTCAAGTATTTTTTTACCTATCACTAAATATAAGTATATGTTTTACAAACCAAACAAGCTTCCACTTTGGTACTTATATGAATATTTATCCATATCCAGTTTTTTTTCTTTTTTTCAAAAGCTTTGTTTGAAAATTTTACTTGATTTAAAATTTTTATTTACCATTTTTCAAGTAGTTATTCTTATTATGTTTTTCAACACATATATATTTTCATAATTAAGTTAATTAGTGTTTGTATACAAATTAAATATATTAAGATATTACAAATGCATTATCAGATTTTGCCATGACTATTTTTAAAATACTTAAATAATAACACGTATATTAGTATCAAATAACTATAGGCAAGAAAGAAACTTCATATCATATCATCAAAGAAAACGTATGTTTAGGAGAAAAAAATAAGTTATTTATAAATAGTTATATGTAAGAAAAAACATTCAGCACACAAAATCAATATATGTATAAACTTGTAGAAAAATTCTTTAATGTAAAAACATGAAACATATAAAGGAACAAATGAAATAGTAGATACCAAAAATAAAAATTCATATATAATATCAACTTCTTAGTATTTCTTTTTATATTTGGGAAACTATTGAAATCGCATAGATTTTTTATTATATTTCATGACTAGCCATTTTCGTGTCAAGTGTCATTAATCATGGACTAATTTTTATACCTTAGCCTTCAATTGTGGAACGAGTTTTTCGACAAGAAGTGCGCGTTGACTTCAATGACTTACATTCTTTAGTACTCTTTGAACCAACAACGGGAGGGAAGTCGATAATAGCATTCATAAGATCTTTTATCATTTACGAGATAAGGATCCATATATGCATATTTTCAATTGTAAGGTTAATGCTATCTTTTTGTAGAAGTTCTAATTCTATGAATTTTTTTTTTCTCAAGATGGGTGATATTATACTTATATTTCTCCAGCAATTTGGCATAATTCATATTCGACATGTTTTTCAGTTAATTGTATTTGCACAAGGTGATGAACTAACTTCATATGTACAACCGGAGGATGGAGTTGTGGAATCACTTTTTTGTTTCAGTTCGTCAAATTCTATCTTCATTTATAGAAACATCAAGGTCATGCGAATCTTAGGTTAAAGTTGTGTTTGCTTAATAATAGCGAGTTTCAATAAATTTAGCCTCGATTTGGACAATTGATCACAATCAGGTTTGATATTGATTTAATTGCATAAACATAGGTTCCTAATTAATTCACAATTCACAGATTCTTCCCAAAACCTGAGAGATTCACTTAGTTTGTGTTAACTTAGAAATCGATTCAGTAAAATACACAAATCATTAAATCGATAAAAATCATATCGTACATCACAAAAATATCTTGAAACTAACTTTGAAAAATAAATATTTCATTTCAATACAATCTACTAAGAGATTTTGTCATGAAAACAACAATAAACTAAAACCAAACGCAGTTTCGATTTAAATTCACAGATTGAAATTACATATGAATATTAGACTTGAAATCTACCATAAAAACTCGTTGATTTTCATAATGCAAAAACAAATATGGAAATTGGAACTGGTATACTGAAAGTGTATAGATTGAAATATATATAGGGTGGCTAATTTACCTTTACAGACGAGGTCTCGATCTTATATCCTCTTCCCACAATGTTTGTTTGCTGAGCTGAAACTGGTATGAAGAAAAACAAAATGAGAGAAAGGCTTTAGATAGTTATTCATGCCGTGGAAGATATGAAAATGACACGTTTCCCCTCAAATAAACCGACATACAAATGAGTGTATTTTATTATGATAAATATAATCTTAGGCAGGAGCGACAAAAACATTCCCTTAAGTTCTACTTTCATAGTGAGATTGTAAACTTGAAAAATCAATTATTTAGTTTGTTATTTTTGTTTGAAGAGAGAAAGTTAAGATTTTTTTATAAGGAAATCAAAATAGTTTTTAACAAAAAACATGTTATTGACAAATAAATAATTCTAAACTAAAGAATATAGCCAGTGAAAACATTACAAAAATATATAAGTTGGTGTTGCGAAGCATCAAGATAGGTATAGTCACACAAAATAAAAGTTTTTCCTTCGACTTCCTTCTACCCAACACAATACGTTAAGCTCCATCCGAATAACCCATTAAAGGTCGTAGTAATAAATTCCCATTGTCAATATTCTTTCCTTTTAAGTTTACTTAGGCGTCGTAGAGTATTCACAATGGAGGATAAATTTTAATAGGCCTCTATTTTCATCTGACTCATCATCAAATTGTCGCAACATATGAATATACATTTGCCGTTGTGATTTAATTCTTATAAATTTGTTTCTCTTCATCAAAATAATGGTCATATATAAAAAAAAGAAAATTGAGGATTTTTTTTTAGAAATGGTTAGATAGTGTGAAAGTTATCCAAGAGTGGTGTGGGTAAATTAAAATTAGTAGAGGTATATGTATAGGAGAGTAGGGGAGATGGTTGGTTAAAAGTAGCTGCCGGAGAAGATTCTTTGTCAGATTTTTCCGATTCTTTTTGAAAATGCGGGGGTCTAACAATGATACATGTGTATCTTCCTTTCCCTGAGAACTAGTGATCCTCAAGACGAATTGAGGATAGAATCCTATAATAGGAAGGATTCCTTGTTTAGGATAAATTCCTAGTTTAGGAAGGAGTATTGTTTTGAGCAGTATTCTTAGTTTCGGTAATATACCTAAAAAGGGAACTAGTCCTACAAAAGGAAATAGATTCCTAAGATGTTTGGGAAACCAAACCAAGCCTATAAATAGGGATGTTTAGCTCATAACTAAACACATCTAGTTAGTGTGTTCTTGTTATTGACGCACACACAGATACTAGGCACAAAAAACCTAGAAAAAAGCTTACGACAATACTTGTGCAAGCTTAGCAAACAGTTTAAGGTTAATCCACTGTTTAGAGAAGATTGTGAGCGTAACAAAGAGATAATTGTAATTGTTTTCTTGTTCATAATCTAAGAGAAGATATTTTCTTCGAATTACTACTTATGTTATGTTTTCTAAGTTTCTCGTCTATTATTATTTTGAATTCCACCTTTATAGTAATAGTCACCAAGGTACATAGATCAATATGTATCAAGTTGGTATCAAAGCAGGGTTAGTTTTTAGGGTAAATCCCCGTGGTTTATGATTTTCACTAGATCTCTCTACATAAAGCTTGGTGAGGTACTCGAGAAGTTGGAAGACGTTAAGATAACAAGGGGATCAAGGATGACAAAGTCAGATGGTGATCCTAAGGAAGGCGAACCACAAACTATGGAAGAAAAGGTGGCTACTCTGCAGACAGATATGAAGTCAATTCAAGTTACCCTTCAGGAAATAAGTGAATGTATTCGTTCTCATACACGCAAGACGGAGACGAAGAAAAAGATTACACCTTCACCTGAAGCTTCGGAAAAAGATGATTTGGAAGAAGACGAATCGGAAAAACAACAAGAAGAAGAAGAAGATGAGGATGAGGATGAAGAAAAGAAGAAAAATGATTTTCTTAAAAGTCCTACATCAACTAAACCTCATGGTAAGAATCTAAAAATTGATTTTCGTGTTGAGATTTCGCTTTACGATGGGAGTGTCGATGTAGAAAAATTGGATGATTGGATTGAACGTCTAGAGACGTATTTCTCTTTCTTTGAATATGGTTCAAAGGAAAAGATTGCTTTCGCGGCATTGAAGCTACAAAAGAATGCTCTAACCTGGCGGAAAGCTTATCAAAGACAAAACCTAGGTAAGGGAGTATTGTCGTGGAAAGATTCAAGGCAGTTGTAAGGAAAAACAGTTTTATCCTAAGGCTACCTTGAGGAGATATGGTTCAAGTGGTACAACTTGAAGCAGACTTACAACCAAACCGTACAAGAATATACTTCGGAATTCAGAATCAAGCTATGATTTTGGACTTAGACTTGGGGGATTATGTTATCTACATGAAATATATTTCCGGGTTCCATGAGTATATACGGAAGGAGTTGAAGATGTCTTCGGTGGATACTATCTCCGAAGCAAGTATAAAAGATAATGCCATTGAGGGCGGGCTTAAGAAATCTGACTCAAAGGGAAATACTAAGGTGAAATCTGGAGGTACCACTGTGAAAGGAGGTGAAAGTAGCAAAGAAGAAGGGAAGTCTAGTGACAAGGAAGGTTTGTCTCGCACCCATTGCAAGCAAACAGGTCACATTGTCAAGAAGTGTTGGGTTAAGAACCCTCATCTAAATCCTAAAGGGTTGCATAGGAAATAAGCCAAGAAGGCAGCACTAGTCGCTCAAACTCCAAAAGAAGTACAAGGACTAACGGAACCCAATTCAAAGCTTTCTCTTATGACAGGGGCAAAAGAAGGACCTTCAAAAGATGATCTTAGGGAGCAACTCTTCACAGTGATGTTGCAAGTCAAAACTTCACTAGTTGATGCTGTTATTGACCCGGGAAGTCAAAATAATTTACTTTCACATTCTTTGGTACATAAGTTGGGTTTGAAGACTTTCAAACATCCGAAACCCTATCCTTTAGGGTGGCTTCAAAAGGAAGGTGGACTACAGGTTGCAGAACAGTGCACAATGCACGTTCAAGTTTTCTTTTGATGAGTCATACATTGACGAAGTTACATGCGACGTGGTTCCATTAGATGTTTGTCAAGTTGTACTTGGTAGTCCTTACTTGTGGGATCGAGATGCGGTTTTACATAGGAGGGAGCAGAAGTATACCTTTACCAAAGATGGGAAAGCTTTTATAATACGAGCTATTGACTCGCCTCTTGAGGGAGCAAGTTTGATTACAGCCACTCAGGCTAAGCGGTTGGTGAATGCTAGTACAAATATCATTCTCCTTGTGATCCTTTCTCTTGAAGAGAAGCCGAGTAGAGTTAGTTTGTAATACATTACCAAACAACAAGAAGAATACCTAAGGATGTTAAGTATGTTTGAAACACCATTACTAGATGATTATGGAGATGACAAGACGATCTTGCCACATGTGGAAGACTTGTGGTTTGATAGAGAAAAATCACTCGAAGAATATTGCATTATGGAGCGAAGAGCGACAAGGACACACAAGGAAGGGAATGAGACTTTCCTAAGTAGATGTCAAGGTCAAGTTCCCTGCAAGGAGAGATGGTTCAGCAGGGTGAAAGGAACTCACGAGTTCCCTAACCTACAAATATAACATTCACAGGAGTTCAAGTTCTTGAGGGGGGCGCATGATACATGTGTATCTTCCTTTCCCTGGGAATAGTGATCCTCAAGATGAATTGAGGATAGAATCCTATAATAGGAAGGATTCCTTGTTTAGGATAAATTCCTAGTTTAGGAAGGAGTATTGTTTTGAGCAGTATTCTTAGTTTAGGTAATATACCTAAAAAGGGAACTAGTCCTACAAAAGAAAATAGATTGTTAAGACGTTTGGGAAACCAAACCAAGCCTATAAATAGGGATGTTTAGCTCATAACTAAACACATCTAGTTAGTGTGTTCTTTTTATTGACGCACACACAGATACTAGGCACAGAAAACCTAGAAAAAAGATTACGACAATACTTGTGCAAGCTTATCAAATAGTTTAAGGTTAATCCACTGTTTAGATAAGATTGTGAGTGTAATAAAGAGAGAATTTTAATCGTTTTCTTGTTCATAATCAAAGAGAAGATATTTTCTTCGAATTACTACTTGTGTTTTGTTTTCTAAGTTTCTCGTCTATTATTATTCTGAATTCTGCCTTTATAGTAATAGTCACCAAGGTACAGAGATCAATATGTATCAAACAACCATACCCAATAATTCGTTTGGAAATCTAAGAGGACTTACTCCAGTACACTTTCTAGAGAATCAACTAGACAGTCAGACTCAATCTAGAGGAAGTATATCAAAGAGTTTAATATCTCTGTTTCACAATGTAATCAACAAATCAAACAGATAGAAATCCGCGAGCCTAATTATTATGTGAAACAACTCGAACGGTACCAAATACCAATATTCAAGTGTCAATCAATGTAAAACAACAACCAAAGGTTGGATATTCTAATTGATTGATCTTAACGCACAACCTGTGATATTTCAATTATATAACAAAATATAATGCGGAAAAGAAACAACACAGATACTAGAATTTTGTTAACGAGGAAACCACAAATGCAGAAAAACCCCGGGACCTAGTCCAGATTGAACACCAAATTATATTAAGCCGCTACAGACTCTAGCCTACTACTAATTAACTTCGGACTGGACTGTAGTTGAAGCCTAATGAATCTCACACTGATTCAAGGTACAGTTGTGCTCCTTACGTCTTTGATCCCAGCAGGATACTACGTACTTGATTCCCTTAGTTGATATCACCCATAACCAAGAGTTGCTACGACCCAAAGTCGAAGACTTGATAAACAAATCTGTCTCACACAAAAAAGTATATAGGATCAAATAAATCTGTCTCCCACAGAAATACCCAAGAGTTTTTGTTGCGTCTTTTGATAAATCAAGGTGAACATGAACCAATTGATAAACCGGACTTATATTCCCGAAGAACAAACTAGTATTATCAATCACCTCACAATAATCTCAATCGACTAGCGAAAAAAGATATTGTGGAATCACAAAAGATGAGACGAAGATGTTTGTAATTACCTTTATCTTGCCTATCGGAGAAATTAATCTCGAGACAATTATTTCAATTGTACTCAATACGATAGAATCGGGCAAGATCAGAACACGCAACTACAAGAGAATACGTAGTTGGGTCTGGATTCATAATCCCAATGAAGTCTTTGAAGTCGTTAACCTACAGGGTCTCGATAGAAACCTAAGGTTAAAGGAGAATCGGCTCTAGTTATGCAACTAGTAACACACAGGAGGTGTGGGGATTAGGTTTCCCAGTTACTAGAGTAACAAAGCATTCAATATTCACCGTTAGATGAAAAACCTGATTCAACCAAGCTAACATCTTTCAACTGTTAGATCGAACTTAGCTTGTTATACACAAATGAAATGTACCCTAATTTAGGTTTATTTAACCGTACCTAAACGTGTACACCATGTTGGTTCACAAATAGTTAACCGAGGTTAGCCATATGATTACTCTCATATCAACCTTATTCATCTTAACCATAACTAGGTCAAATGACTCAA
>JAJJWW010007924.1:0-24190 GCA_023531295.1 Papaver armeniacum | reverse complement strand
TTTACAAGCAACACCGTATAACCCAAACGGAAACATCAAAAAAACAGTTCCATGATTAATGAGGTTGAACACGAAAATTACTACAACTCAACGGAAAACATAATAGATGCATTACCAGAGAAATCAGAGTAATAGCGAGGGATCCAAATCCATTACGTACTACTAGTTGTCTGACTTTTTTCTTAATGAAAATGGTTATATGATTTGTTTGTTGAGATCTTGATTCATTCTTTGTTTTCAGTGGACTATTTAAACTTAAACACGTAGAAGACTTTGTAGTCATAACACCAACAAAATCTAGACAAAAATAAAAAAATATATGTGAGTGACCTCTATGACTAGCAGTTGGAAATGAGGATGAGCTATTCAACGAAAAGAAAGGTTAGGTTGACCTTGCAAATTCAGTTACTTTAGAAGCAAAGTAGTTTTCGAATTCCTGCAATCATATAATCATGTCATGGCAGTGCATGTCAGAACTTGCACATCAAATTCTTCATACTATGTTGTTTCATCCCCAGTTCCCCACACCAGTTATAGTCTCATCGGTTGTTGAATATTGGTTCAGTGGAAGGACTGTTCTGTCTCGCCAAAATCTATGTTCAACGTGTACATTTCCTGCATACTAACTAATCCTATTCTTAGTACTTAGAGCACTATACAGATTTGCAACATAAAGATGAAAAGGAGTTTCACCTATGAGTAAGATGTTAACAGTTACAATGTGATTGCTCGTTTTTCTTCCCTCACATTTTTATGCACCCAAACAAACAGAATCATGAAATATGTTGCTTAACAGTAACAGAGTCATTCAATGTACCTTGAAATGTCATCAGACAGTTTTTTTAAAGCAAAGAGAGGTGCTTCATCAGCCGGCAAACCAGGTTGGCGAACAAAAAATGGAGGCATATGAAACTGAATAGCTAAGCAAAGCCTCATCAAGTGAATCTGATGATGCCGTCATAGCTTCCATTTGATAGCAGCCAGCATACTTCTACATATAGTACACACACAACATAGATTTTATCAAGTCATTTCATCAAACACCATATGTTCATTACAGAAACAGAGATAGAGGAGTTAGCTATCCATACAGTGAAACCAATCTTCGCAAAGGCTGAGCCATCAGCAGATGAAACAGCCCCACGAGTGACAGAGGTAGGTCATGGAATTGACGCTCGTAGTATCGTAGAGCAAATTCCTGAATGCATCACCTTCTTTGTCTACTGCTGCTAGTTCCACATAATATGCAGTTAGAAATCATAGGCCTAAAACGGCAATTCAGAAACTGATTTACAGTCAAGCTTATCAAATCCCCATAATACAAACATACGTTATTTGATCAAAAGCAGTTGATTTCAATCTTGTGCGAGCCATTTGCCTGCATCTGTCGCACTACCTGAATTGATACATTCATATATAGCCATCAAACGATTGTTGAGGAAGCTAGTCTGCGGACTACGGTGGCCTATGAATCAGAAAGAAACATGATTAACCCAAACATAGCAAATGAACAGAAAACAAGGAAACCCTAACTTGGAGCAGAGGAAGAAGCTTCAGGTTTTTCTTTTGAATGGTCGTGGGAGGATTTGAACATGTGACCTTGAGAGAATAAGAGGCATTAACTTGAATGTTTTTTTTGCACTCAAAATTTTTGTCCCACATCGGGTAGATTTCCAAGTTTACTATACTATTTATACTACAACATAAGCCAATAGACCAAGAAGTTAAGGATGTACAGATCTGACGGGTTTTTAACTTGTTAGTGGTTAAACCATGCGTGGCTGATCATGTCCGTGGTGTAGATGTCTGAGCGATTTTTTTTTTTTTTTGAAAGTTGTGCCGGCGGATTGTAGACAGTATATCACAGATGATGAATTATCAAAACTTATAAATAAATTTTGGAGAAATGGAAGGAAGCATGAGAGTCTGGGGTGAGCCATCTTTCTAGTAAATTTTTGCCAAACAAAATCGGCTAAATTGCTGCGCGTAAATATATGCAGACAAGTCAAGATCATAGCTAGACCAAAAATGATAAGTTAAGTTTACTTAATAGAACTGAAAAGCAAACGAAGTCAAAGGGAAGCTTCCCTGGGTTGGTTGCATATTGGTCTGGATTCAAGGGAAAGCTGCTGCTTACTAAGAATTATTCGGTGTGGTGCTTCGAAGATATAGCCAAAATGCTAGCTTTATTGATGTTTTACGTACAAGTAGTCATGGGTATTCAAAAATATTTTATGGGAAAAAAGTTTTTGGCACTCCGAACCATTGAGCGAGGTGCCTGTTATTTGAGAGCAGGTGTGAGCTGTAAACGCATTAAGAACTGAAATGAAATTATGGCTAGCTGACCAGATTCGCCAAAATGAGGGACATTTTCTTAGTGGGAATGGATTCAGTGGTTGTTTTGGCAATGATAGTGGCATCTTTTTTTTTCCCCATTGCAATGGAGCCGCACTGCTGGATGTTTCTCTTTCATATAACAAAATACTTTCTTCAGTTATTCTAACGTTATATTTTTGGCTTCCAGGCTTGTGGCAGTGATGCAGTTTGTCAGTCTGGAGCCTTCCTGCCTCTGAGTGCATTTTGGTTCTCCAGGCTTGTGGAAGTGGTACGAATTTGTCGATCTGAAACTTCCTTCCACTGAGTGCATTTCGAGGGTTGAAACTTGCTTTCATATGCAAGACTTGGTGTCTGACGACAACCAAGTAATTTCTCATCCCTTGAAATTCTTTTGAGAAATTTATTTTGTTTTGCTTACTCTTTATGCTTGTGATAACTGCTAAATTGATTAAAACATTTATGTGAGTGATTTCAAAGGTATTATTACTAGATAGATATAACGTTTTTTTCTGTTCTGGTAATGGCGTCTTTGGAGGTATTTTGGATGACGTATCTCAGTTTGGAAGTCAGTTATGCATGTTCTGTTCAAAGGTCATTATTCTCCTCAGTCATCGTTCACAAGCTTCCAAACAAGAGAAACTATTTGCAATTTCCAATGCCTTTATGTTACGTCGTTACTAGTCATTTGGTCAGATGTATTAATTTCTAGCATCGACTATGTGTTCAGTACAAAGTAAAAACTTGTTCTAGGCAAGAAGAATTATTTCGATTTTTAATCCTTAAAGGAATGTAAAGTAAAATTCTGATTATTTAGCTATTCATTTCTTTTTTTTTTTTTTTTCTTTTTGTTCATTTCCATAACTTTTTCAATTTCCTCCGACATCTCAGTTGCACTGGAGTTTGTCAATCCGACACAGAATCCACTCATCCTTTTTGTTATTATCCTCATTTTCGTATTGTGTCACAGCGGTGTCTTCTTGCATGACATACTCAGTTCTATATGCTTTACGACCCGACTCATGATATACTAAGTATCTTTGCGTCCAATTAAAATTGTAGAGTCTCCGCTCGAACAGATGGAACTACTGGGTAGTTGACAACCAAAAGCCTGTCCCAGCCACACGAATCCGAACCCTGTTGTTGTTATCCGTGCTGCCTCTTACTGCAGTGCTGCCTCCTCTAGTACTGCTTTTTCCCCATCGCACTTTCGTGTGAACAAGTACCAATGGTTTGGTTCATACCCCTTGTAATCTTGCGTGAGCTTTTTAGGGTGATGGTTATAGAAATCGAGCACTTCCTTCATTCTGTTTGCTGGTAATGCTTCTCCTAAGTTCTTTCTGGCGAGGTAGAATCAATGTAGCATCAGTTGGTTTGAATTTAAACCCAGACGGAAGCCTAGCCAACTTGGCTTCATCATCAAGATCCTTTGGCATTGGGTGAGTGCTACAGAGGTTGGTCTTCTTGACACTTGAAGAAGAAGAAGAAGACATTGTATCTGTATAATAACAGGAATGGATAGAATCAGTAACTGATTATATAGGAAATTCACGAGGACCGCTAACATAAAAAACAACTTGTTCTGGTATCTTTACACATCAAATTAATTAATGAAACCATTAGCATAAAAAATCTACCTATTCTTGGTATCTCACACGTAACTAGGAGAAAATTTTTGATGGGGGCATTTTTTGAAGGGGGCATGGGGGACTAATAATATGGTGACACATGCACTTGATATCAATGAATTTTATTTCCAACAATATAAAAGAAGTTTATTTTTGGAGAGAAAATTTATTTTCTTAATTGGTGTTGATGTTTTTGGAAACAAAATTCATTAATATCAAGTGCATGTGTCACCATATCATTGGTCCCCCATGCCCCCTTCAAAAAATGCCCCCATCAAAAATTTTCTCCGTAACTAGTGAAGAATTAATGCATGTAACAACCATGAATTTTTTTTATATAAGTATTCAAAGTTTTTTTCACCGAAACTTAACTTAGTAGTAATTATATACAAGTACCGGAATTCAAAAAGAATTTTTTTTTATAATATCAAAGAGGTATTGGTGAAAACTAACCATATTGAACATTGAGATTTAAAGATTCATCAAGATTTAAAGATCCGATGTCAATGAGATTCGAAGACCCGATGCAAATCATGTTTATTGACTCCATTATAAATGGAGTATGAATGTGAGATTAATGTAATTGTGAGTTCTTCCGTGGTTATGTCCACCACATGCTTTATAGTTTGTTTGTTTTTCCTTTTAAAGGATGGTATAAGAAGTAAATTAGAATTCCATTTTTATGTGGAAACTAAAAACTCAAGCCCAAAACCGTAATACAGCTTAAATTTTATATATTAAAAAATTAGTTTTCCGTTGTTGATTTTTACCTTTAAAATCTCAAAAGAGTCGGTTATCGAATCACTTCACCGACTCCTACGAGTCTGTTACAATCATCAAATCACAAATCCGATTAAGCCTAACGAGAAAATAATGATAAAAATAATGTTGGATACGCCAAGGATTCTCACCGAGCTGGGAACTCGTGAGAGGGGGAGTGGGACTCACTCCCTATCCCAATGTTGAGAGGCATATCAGACCGTCCAATGCCCCCTCGTGTGCACGCCCGGTATACTTCCTCGGTGGATCTATCAAAGTCCTTAATAATAATAAAAAAACAACTCTTTAATGAGGAAACTATTTGTCAGATGTTTTAATTTCCCAATGCCTTACCTCGTTACCAGTCGTTTGGTCAGATGTTTTAATTTCTAGCCTCGACTATGTGTTGTTCAATACAAACTTGTTTTAAGCAAGACAAATTATTTCGATTTTTAATGGACAGGAAGAACTTACACAAAGGAATGTAAAGTAAAATTCAGATTATGTATTCATTTTTGTTCTTATTTGGTTTCTTTCCATAACTTTTTCAATTTCCTCCGACATCTAAGTTGCATTGAGTTTGTCAATACGACACAAAACCCACCCATCCTTTTTCTTCTTTCCTCATTTTCATACTCTATCGTCATGGGTGTATTCTTGCATGACATACTCAGTTCTACATGCTTTACCCCCGGACTTCATGATATACCCAAGTGTCTCTGCGTCCAATTAAATTGTAGAGTCTGCGCTCGAATAGATCGGACTACGCGGTGGGGTTGACAACCAAAGCCTGGCCCTGCAACACGAATCCGGAACCCTGTTGGTGCTATCCATGCTGCCTCTTACTGCAGTGCTGCCTCTTACCGCTTCTTTTCCTATGGTACTTTCGGGTAAACAAGTACCAATGGTTTGGTTCATAGCCCTTGTAATCTTGCGTGAGCTTTTCAGGATGATGGTTGTAGAAATTGAGCACTTCCTTCATTCTGTTTGCTGGTAATGCTTCTAAATTCTTTCTGGCGAGGTAGTAATGAATCAATATTGCATCTGTTGGCTTGAATTTAAAACCAGACGGAAGCTCAGCCAACTTTGCTTCATCATCAAGATCCTTTGGCATTGGGTTGGTGCTAGAGAGCTTGGTCTTGACACTTGAAGAAGAAGAGGAAGACATCGTATCTGTATAACAAGAGGATTGGAT
Source organism: Papaver armeniacum (assembly GCA_023531295.1). Classification (NCBI taxonomy): domain Eukaryota; kingdom Viridiplantae; phylum Streptophyta; class Magnoliopsida; order Ranunculales; family Papaveraceae; genus Papaver; species Papaver armeniacum. Next base: position 18,274 of record JAJJWW010007924.1, on the reverse strand, counting down.
AGAATCAGTAACAAATTAACGACGACCACAACACGCACTACAGTGGTAAAATTACGAAATTATATTGAAAATGCATGAGGAGGAACTAACTAGTATCTTACACAAAAACTAATGAATCATTTACATAAAAAATCAACCTGTTCTTGGTATCTCATGCATAACTAGTGAACAATGCATGTAACAACCATGAATTGTTTGATATAAGTATTCAATGTTTGTTTTACAGAAACTTTAAGTTGGAATTAATCATATGCAGGTAACGAGAATTTAAAAAAAAAAAAAAAATGAAAAATAGTTGAAAGGTGTTGGAGAAAACTAACTATGGTGAACACTGAGATTCGATAATCCGGGTGCTGATAAGATTTGAAGACCCGATGGAAATAGTGTTTATTAACTCTATTATTTTTAAAGTAAGAATATCAGATTGATTAATGGAGTATTTGTGACAAGAACTTTAAACTTTAATATTGTGAGTTCTTGTTTTTCCATAACATGCTTTATAGGTTACACGATCAGGATATAGAAGTCAATTAGGATTTCTGTTTCCCAGTTGAAAACGGTAAACCCGGATTTTAATTCAGTCAACTTCTAATTACTAACATATTTGTATCTACAGTTGATTTTTATCTTTTAAAATCTCATCCATCAGATGGTTCGGATGAGTCGGTTGTTAGAATTCTTCACCACATTGAAAAACCTTTGGATGTCGAACAGCAACCTCTCATCGTCCTTAATACATGAAGCTAACACAACTTAAGATCTCCCTACCATATGCATGTATATTCCGCCTTTAAGGTTCTCTGCCAAACCCCATAGCATCAAAAGTCATATGAACCTCATCTTATCAGGTAAAGCAATCATGTTTGTCTACTGTACTCCTGTAGCATGCATCAAAAAACTTATTATGCATCTAGAATTTATTTTTGAGCATATATACAATATAAATGACAGAAGTATAGCAGTAGCACATCCAAAAAAAAAGATGCAGCTAAGTGGAAGTAGGAATTTCTGTAGTTTTACAGTGAAGTATAGATGGAATGCAAGTCTCTAAAATCTTAGATTGAGAGTGAAATGTGAAGTGTCTCTCGAACTTGTGAAGGAAACATGTCCGTTGAAGCATGACCAGTTTGATAATGAGATATAAAGTTTTGAATGAGAATCAGGATATGCAATTGTAAAAAATCTTTTCAATTTGTTGTTATATTGGGAATGGTCTGGTGACTGTATAATGAAGTAATCCCAAGGGATTGATACTTCCCAGTCTCTAGTGGTTTAAACTTCATGAAAATTGCTTGAACTGGATAGAATGAGGGGTTCTGATGGAGTTCCCAGGTTCCAATTTGGTTGAAATAGATGTAAGGTCGACAGAGAGTTTCTGGTTCTGACAAATTCATCCTTTGTCTGATTTTTTGTATGTGATACTATGGCAGTGAATGCTAACCTTTTCACCTAGGTAGCTAAAGATAATACTATGGACCTGCAGCTCTTTGTACCTCTCTCTCGTGAATTCCAACTTGTCCTCGTCTCTCGTGGATTCCATCTGGTCCCCGTCTCCTTGGAATGCAACTTGTTAATCCAAAACTGGTTAACCTTTACATGAAACTTGACCGACCTCTGGTACGCCTTAGTTGAGGTAATAAAAGGTCCCAGCAGCTTTTTGCTCCTTGTCTTTGTGGATTCCAACTTGTTAATCCCTTGGCCTGAAATTTGTAGGGTCGCGTCTAAATGCGATATCCAATTGTTGCACATTATTAAGACCAAAATGTAGTAATTGGTAAGAAGCATTAATCTTGGATCAAAGAAGTGGGCAGAATCAAAAGAACGCCTACAGAGTACCCAACACTTTCAGCATATATATTACTGTGGTTGCTTGACATTTTCTTGTTTCTTTTTTCAGTCTAAAACATGTCAGTTTCTTTTGCTAGTGGGAAATAAGTTATCCCAAACCATTGGGAATAGAACCATATAACTTGAGCTAGAAATATCCAAAGCAACTTAACAAGATAGAAATGCAACTTACAGATAGGAAAGGTTCATCTTTGTGAACAAAGACTGAGGAGCATTGGCAGTAGAATCACTAGATGGTCTTCCTCAAACACAATCACCCTATCAGCATGATATGTCGCCATTATGAAATCATGCTCAACGACAAAAACAGTCTTCTTTGGATGGAGGATAAACCTCTTAATGACTTTTGGTGCAACAATATGCTGCTCTGAATCAAGATAAGCACACTCGCTCGCTCATCAGATATATATCCGCACGCTGCATTAACCATAAACACAATTTGCAAAATTGTAATGAATCGCCCTTATTCAAATTACAAAATTAATTCAATTTTCTGTGTTAGTACCGACCAGTCATACTAAAACAATCTCATGAATGCCATTATAACTGGAAATGAAGATCAAATTAAGATAATAAATCAGAATACAGACCTTTCCAAGGTAAAGGTAAAGAATTTAATGTCAAGCAGGTTAGTGCATACTGTTAAAGAGCCGCAAAAATTGACTCAAATGTTTTTTGTAAATGCTAACGTTAGGAATTATATGTGTGACCTTGAGAGAAAAAGAGCTTTTAAGTCGTGAATTTTGCACTTACGGGTTTAGTCCCACATCGGTTACATCCAAAAGTTAGCCTTGCGTACAGGATCTGTAGGTTGGCTTTGGTAGTAGTCAGCCATGCGTGGTTGGCTATGCCCTGTTTCAGTTTCAGTTTACTGTTCGTTCAGTTTTAACACTGAAAGGATGACATTATCTTCATCGTATCATCGCCCCAAACACTCCCCCAAAACAACAAACAACATACCGGGTCCCGTAATCAGATGTCCCATGCCCCCCAAATAAGCAGACAGACACACACACAAACAACAAACAATCATCCTTTCAGTGTTGAAACTGAACGAACGTCCCACTAAAACTGAACGAACGTCCCACATCGAGCAGATCTAGTTTAGAAAATGCCTATATATGTGGAGCTGGTAAGTATCACCGTCCCTCCGGGGACATCCGATTACGGGACCCGGCGGTCTGTTGTTTATTGTTTGTGTGGGACGGTGATACGTTTTGTCCTTCAAAAGTATGTCGTCTAGTTGATTCAAAGTATTACTGAATATGTACAAGAAAAATGCTATAACATGTTTCGAATACATACTCTAGAAATTACTTTGACAACATAGCACAAATACATACTGGCGAAAGACTGCGACCCTATGGTAGAAAGTTCATTTCACTGATCATACTTTCAACATAATCCAGTTCTTCGTGAATCGTAGAAAGTAGCAACACAATGTGTATAGTTACCTCGCCCATTTGGATTTTAGATCTAGGTTTTTGACTCAGACTTCTAGCTTCTTTCCTTTATGCCTAGAAAAGAGACTCCTGCCATGTTTCTATCTACAGTTTTGCCTGCCAAGAGATAAAGGGACAACTCAATAGCTACACAGGGCAGATCATCACTACTAAAACTTGATGTAGCATTAACCTTAATCAAAGCTTAGGCACACAACTAGACCTTAAAACTAACTCAATCAGGATTATTACCAACCCAGCTTAGCTAAATGAATCCTGGTTTTCTGCTAAATCATTAGAAAAAAAAAAAAAACAACAATTTTTACACCCTTCTACCGAAGTATCATTATTGCATAAGAACCAATCGAACTACAGATCGTTATCATTATTGCATGCAAACTTTATGCACGAGGTAAAAGTTTAACAATGTTACCGTAATGCCTTGAAGCTCCAGAATTGAGCTTAACAGGAAAGCTAGAAGCAACTCTTGAAGGATTATTTCAATGCTACACAAGAGGTGAATGGCAATTCGCAGCTGGAGATTGGCTTGCTGTCTCTATTAGGTTAAGAACTCGAAGCTTCTTTCCTTCTTGCCTTCTTGGAGGTCCTTTACAAATTGCATAGGATCCTTCACTTATGCCTTTTTCTACTCGGCTATTCTTGATGACCCTCCTAATATCCTAGAACATATGAAAACAGTAATGACGTTAGTAAACAAAAGATATCAAATCCTAAATGTACAACCAGAAAAGGCAAACATGTATTATAGCATCACATGTTACATAGTCCACCTAATCAATCTTTTAATTGTTAATTGAATGCTTTAAAAATTCATTCTAAGAAAAATTGAAACCTTTTATCTGATTCAATAGACACTGATATGATATGAAACTCACCGATAGGTTATGATTCCAAGTCACAAATACATAGGATATCAAGCACCCTGCAATTGGTGCTTTTCAAATGTAGAAACCTTTGCAAACGGTAAAATGTTTCACAATGTTTTAGGCGATCCTTTTATTCATGCAGTTTGCCACTTCATTTTCACACTCTTGTTTCACTTTTTTGAAACTTGTAGAAAGCTGCTGCTTCACTGCAGCTGGAAAACCCTAAAAAAAGAGGTACAAAATCTTCGTACCAATCAGTTGATAAAAATAATTAATAATAAATCAGACAAGGAAATCAAACTTACATCAACAAGATAATTTCAGGAAATCTGATTTCATTAGTATACGGCTGCCAGCCTTAGTTTATAGTAGCCATAACCATTCGGATGGGCTGATTCTGGACTAGAGCCATAATTTTGAGTACGAAGCAGAAAAGAGATCTCCGAATCTCTGCACTGACCGTCTCATTGTTTGGAATTCTGCACTGACCGCCTCCTTGTTTTGAAATGAGATAACATCACCAGGGGAAACTTTGAAATGATTAATACTTCTGACTGCATTATTAATACATACTCTGCGATGACTGATCAGCTGCCTTGCTTGAGGGATACTTTGACAACTTGGGTACGAATCAAAAAACGTCCAGTCTAGTTTCTAGAATCTAGATCGAGTGAAAACGACAAATTCAGATGTTGCTCATTCTCTTCTATGGATTCTTCTTGCAAAAAGGGACAACTTTCGTCAAGTGGCCAATTGAATGTGACTGTTCTGGTTTGCTAAACATCTCCAACTCCGGGATCTCTTCTTGCTCCTAAGTTTTCCAAGAATGCGACATTGTACAATAATTGTTTGTGCCAAAATTTCCGTAGAAGTAGACGGCAGCTCTTAGATTGGGTAGTCCATGCTTGCGTCATTCCCAGCATGACTGTAAAAATCGAACTTTCATAAGTACAACAGTAGAAGCAAATCATGTCACATTTTCTATGTAAACAGAACTGAAGTACAACAGAAGCAACTATCGAACTCGAATTTGGAAAATACTAGAAGGATTTCTTCACAACGGGAATGTGCAAACACAATTGGATCCATGTCTTTTTCCAAAAATCTTAGAATATGAAAAGTGCTGGCATGGAAAAGAAGAGGATCAAAACAAAGTGTGTATGCATGGTAAATTATTGTAGAAGCTAACTAAGCCAAAGAGTACAGTAAAGCTAGTCTTGTGAGGTACAAACACATGATTTTGCAGAAAGAATGAAATCTATCTCCCAACAATTGGTCTACGGGTTTATTTGATGGTTAAATTAATGAGAGAAGCCTCGACTTTTAACAAGATTCATTTCCTGAAAGCATTTGATCATGTAAACTAAAATTCAATTGACAACCTCGGCGCCGGATTTGCTGTTTTCACTTAAAGAAACTGGATTAGATTATTTATTCTTCTACATCTAAGTATATATTTTATACTTTGATATAAACTCATCAAAGGGTTTGTACACGGGACTTCAACCACAAAACTTAAGCAAGTATCAAGCAAAGAGACCCATTGGACCTATTCATCATTATTGCTTACAATTTAAGGTTTAAACCAAAAGAGCTTTATTTCCTCCTCAGGGCTATGTTTTATATTGAAATTTGTTCTTGAAGGACTCAGAAGATGCTCATCCCAAGTATCTTTTTGCCGTGTTTTCTTTCTTAGTCCTAAAGTTCTGTGGTATTCTTGCAAAGGGATTTCACGTTTAATAAACTTATCAAAAGAGCACCAAAACGTATTTTGTGTAGTATTCATCATGTTTAGCACATTAAGATAAAACATCATGGCAAAGCAAATTCACGGCAACTTCAGAATCATATACAGTACAGTTAATGGATAGCATAATAACCCTCATACAAAGATTAAAACAGCGTTAACATTCCATCGAAGGGTTTTCAGCAGAAAATTCTAGTGTTTCAAAATTATTTTAGGACTTGAGGGTTTCTCATTGTCATTTTCTAAGGTTTTCATTTGCACCACAATTTCTAATCAATTTTGGGCACACGCACACAAAGGATCAACTTTTTCATGAATTTCATACAAACAACACCCGAAACTCCACTTAGAAACTAAACCAATAAAAACCCATTTCTAAATGAACAAGATTCATCATATTAACATCACAATCGTCAAGAAAAATTAAGAAAAAAAAATCACGTAAAAAACAGGCGAAATCTCAATCAGTGATATGGTTCGGTAAAGAGACACATGAGAAATTGAAGAATTGGAGGAAGTGAACTTACTGGTGAAAACAATTGTTAGAGAAAAGGATTCAACTTCTTCAGAGTTTGGGTTTTGTTTTCCACAATTCGTCGGATTTCCTCCACCTAAGAGTGAATCAGTGAAAGTGCGAAGAAAATTTAAAAACTGCAGAGTTTATGGAATTTTGAGAGTTACATTATCACACTTTACTCGTTTACTGCGTATGCAGGTACGTCGTCATCGATACGTATTTGTATTGGTATGTATTAGCCAATACGGCAAAGGCACAAAGCATGGTTGAGATTATTATTATTATCACTGCATATAATGTATCACTGCGATAATTTTACTACTCTCAAGTTTTGGGAAAAATGATACTATCACATCCCCCGCTTTGGGAAAAAGTGATACTTTAGCTCGCGGAAAAGTGATACTTTCGCTTGTTTTAAAAGTGATACTTTTTTCCGTTTGAAAAATGATACTTTCGCCCCATTTCGGAAAAAGTGATACTTTTCAAATGAATTAAAGTATCACGTTTTCAAACGGGGAGAATGTATCACTTTTTCAAACGGGCGAAAGAATGCGCTTTTCAAACGGGAGAAAATCACTTTCTTTCAAACGTAAGGAAAGTACGCTTTTTCCGAAACGGAAGAAAGTATCATTTTTCCTCAAACGAGGCGAAAATGTCACTTTTCCTCAAACGAGGTGAAAGTATTACCTTTCCGAAACGAACGTTATAGTCGTGGACAAACTCCATCTTCATATTCTTCTTCGGTCGGCCTCCCACCGTGGGACAACGGTCGTACTAGTATGGTCACTTTTTTGTAAAATCTAAGTGATCAATTACCACAAAAAGATTGGAAATGGTTAGAGCCAAAAACCAAAAATGTCCCTCCCTTTTAGTCCAAAGATTACTATAACTCTTTGTGTATCCTATCTTTTCGGGGTATAATTGGAAAGAAAACTTTTAATATAACATATCTAAAAATTCGTGCCTTGAATTTATAAATTTTATCTCATTGGAAAGGTTATAAAAAACTCTACGCACAAGTACAAACAACAATATCAAATTTAGAGTTTTTTACAAAAAATTCTGAGGTATTTATCATTTTAGGCACAATTTTAGAAAATTAAATACTATATATTCATTATGCAAACCACCACAAAGGATACATTAGTACGATCCGGTTGCCCACGGTGGGAGGGCGGCTGACGTAAGAAGAATCAAGATGGGGTTTGTCACACTACTTTTTCTCTAGAAAAGGCAGATACTTTCACTGCTTCGACAGTGATATGTTTCGCCCGTTTCTAAAAAAAGTGATACTACTCCGCTTTCGTAAAAAAGTATCATTTTTTCCGAAACGACGCTAAAATATCATTTTTTTTCAAACAGGGCGAAAGTATCACTTTCCCTAAACCGAGCGTAAGTATCACTTTTCTTTCGAAACGGAGTGAAAGTATCACTTTCCGAAACGGATGTGAAAGTATCACTTTTTCTAAACGGAAAATTAGTCGATCCATAAACCAAAATATGGTTGCATGATGTTTATGCATCCTTTGTGGGGGTTTGCATAATGGCTATGCATTCAATTTTCGAGAATTATACCTAAATGAAAGTATCAATTTTCTTGAAACGGGGTACATCGTTTTATTAATTGCAAATTAGTTGATGCATAAACCAAAATTTTGCTACATAAAGTATTATGTATCCTTTGTGGTGGTTTGCATAATGAATATACGTTTAATTTTTTAAAATTATGCCTAAAATGATAAAAATACCTCCAATTTTTCTAAAAACTCTAAATTTGATATTGTTGTTTTGTACTTGTTATAGAGTTTTTATAACCTTTCCAACGATATAAAATTTGTGAAATTACAAGGCACGGATTTTAGATATGTTATATTAAAGTTTGCTTTCCATTTATACACTGAAAAGATAGGATACATATAATGAGTTATAGTAATTGGACTAAAAGGGAGGACATTTTTGGTTTTCAAAGATGGACCATTCTCAATCTTTTTGTAATTGATCACTTAGATTTTACAAAAAATGGCCATAAGGTCCTCCTCGCTTAGCTCGGTCGGCCAATACTACTTTATAGCAAAATTTTGGTTTATGCATCAACTAATTTTCCGTTGCAACTAATAAAACGATGTACTCCCTCCGCTTCAAGAAAAATGATACTTTCATTTTAGGCACAATTGTCGAAAATTGATAACACATCATGCAACCATATTTTGGTTTATGGATAGATAATTTTCCGTTTGAAAAGTGATACTTTCACATCCCCGTTTTGGGAAACCGATACTTTCACTGCTTTGGATACTTTTCCGAAACGGTGAGGAAGTATCACTTTTTCTGGAACGGGGCGAAAGTATCACTTTTCCCGAAACGGGATGTGAAAGTATCACTTTTTCTGAAACGGGGTGAAAGTATCACATTTTCTTAAACGGGACGAAAGTAGTCGCAGACAAACCCATCTTCAGATTCTTCTTCGGTCGGCCCTCCCACCGTGGCACCGGTCGTACTAGTTTAATTAGGAATTATTTTGATTAATCGTTTGTAATCAAGAATTATTTTGATTTAATTTATTTTTTTTGGTACTGTTCATGACTTTGAGTAATCAGGATACGGGCGGATTAGGTGGAATTTTGTTAACATCTTCATCCAGTCGAGGCTTTTTTAGGATAGTCGTTTACGGGCCTGTCTCAGTTTTTAATCCGCTTGATGAGTTATTTTGAGTATCTTCTTTGGGTTGTACCTTTTGGAGTTTTAGCCGCTGTATCGGCCTCTTTTTGGGCTACTCTCGTCTTTGGTTAACCCACTCAGAGAAATTAGTATCCAGTTGTTCTTAGGCGCTCGAAGGAATTTAATTTATTGTAGATGTTTATTCTCCTTTGTCTTTGCAAAAAAAAAAAAAAAATAATAAATTGTTTGATTCAGTTTCGCCGGAAAATTCTCCTTTTTATTTTAATCCATCATTTCTTCTTGTTTGATATACCTTATTGATTCTCAACTATTCTAAATCTCCTTTTTGGCGCAAGTATGGCACCCCGGCATACCAAAATTCTTATCGCAATTGAACTACATATTTCTTCACTGCTCTCATCCTTAGCCTTTTTAGTATATTAGTTAAACGGTAGTTAACCCCAGCGGTCACTATCCATCCACAAAAAAACCCATCAAAACAAAAGAACACCAAAAACCCCCAACAAAACAAAAGTAATTCGCGTTAAAAACAAAATTTTGGAAATTTGATGAAACCAAATTTTGGTTGCATCATAAAATTTGATGAAACCAATTTTTGAAAATTTGGGGTTTTTGTATCCATTTTTTAAAATTTGGGGTTTTTTTACCAATTTTGTTTAAGATGGTGTTTTAATGAATCCCAACATTTGAGTGGGGTTTTTGTACCACAAATTTGGTCATCTTGGGTTTTTATGACTAGTTTTGTTAGCTAAATAGTGTTTGTTTAATCATAGGAGTAGAAATCATATCTACTCCGGCGCGCGGGTTATAACCCCAAAGGTGTCACTATCCATGTACAAAAACCCCAACAAAACAAATTGTTCACAAAAACCCCATTTAACATAAACTGTCTATATTAACCTTCTAGTTAAATCACCCCAATAAAAATAAAAACAACCCCACCTTTAATTTTAAATCACCCCAACAAAAATAAAATCAACTCCACCATTAATTTCTATTATATTATCACCACCACAAAATAACCCCACCAGTTAGAACCACCACCGTGCCGCCACCATGACCACCGCCAACGCCACCACCACCGAGCCGCGCCGCCACCAACCACCAGCGCCACCACCGATAATAGTACCAGCGTCGCGCAATAACCACCACACCGATAATTACCAAGCGTCGCCCATGGTCGCCAACCACCACTACCACCTCGCCACCACCACCACCACCGCCAACCAATACATCGCCACCACCACCACAGACCACCACTGTCGCCAACCACCACCAGCAGCAACAACACCATTATCGCCGACCACCACCACCTCTATTTAAAAAAATGATGAAACCAAACGGAAAAATGATGAAACCAAACAGAAAAATGATGAAAACTAAAAAGAAAATGATGAAACCAAAAATGGTTTCACCCAAAAACTAGATGAAACCTAATTAGGTTTCATCATTTTTCCACATATTGTCATTTCACCAACACGCTTCAATGATGAAAACCAAAATTGGTTTCACCAAAACTTGATGAAACCTAATTTAGGTTTCTTAACTCACTCGTTGTTTGTACTCATATTCAGCACCAAAAAAGCACCACCTCGCGACTCGGTCACCTCTTTCCACCGGCAGGTTTAAGCTCAACCCCAACTCAAGCTTCAATACCGGCTGAAAACATTCCACCGCCGTCATTTGGTATCTCTTTACGACCTCGATCCATGCCAAGAACCATCTCCTACTACAGCTTTGTTTGAGCTGCATTAGGTGACTTCTATCGGGTCCACCAAGCTCCACAACATTACGTATACCAGTCACCGAACCCCGGTCACCACGAGATAACTCAACCTCGAGATACCACCCTCTACACAAGATCACAAAACCTCCATCTCAATCAAATCGGTCTCGCAGTCAGCCTCCCATTGTAATCAACATCATCAAGATCTTCTCAATGCAATTCAATTTACTGACTCCATGTGTTCTGTGATTTACAACACACAACCCAGTATACATCTATTCGTCTGTAACTTGAACTTCGCCATTTCATCTTTATCACCTGCAACACAATTACCCGGACTAACACTCTATAATCATGCAGCCATTAGCCATAACAACTATCCATGAATCACAGAACAAAACATACCATTCCCAATTGCATTTTCAAACAACGGTGAATCTGTTCATCCAATACACCCCCAAGATCGGAGCACTTTAACTCAGTTCTCTGTAAGTCTTAACTCAACTACAAAACCCATTTCAATTTCACCAGAGCAACACCAATCTGACAACCAATTCTCAGCTTCTCAATCAAATCTGAAACACATATTCACTACAAACCCTAACTTCAATTTATGTTAAAACCCATTCTAACAAACCATTGAGATTTAATAAAAAAATCACCACGTAAAATTGGTGGTGAACGAAAAGAAAAGAGAAAGAAAAACGAGATCGACGAAATCCTAATTGATTTACCTTTTCTGAAGTCCATTTCAATAATCGATTCAACAACATCTCCTCGAGAGATGAAGACCGGGACAACCCTAAACCACCACGGAGGTGTTGCTGCCGTGTTCGTGGGGATCTATCGGTGTTTGCTTCAGTGGTGATTGTGGTGTAGAAGAGACGAAGAAAGAAGAAAAAGAAAAAGAAATTGGAGAAGAAGAAGAAGAGAAGGTAAAGGGTATGTTTGGCTTTTTAAAAATAACAAAAACTAAATTTACTTATTATTATTTGATCTGTTTTTGTGCCACTTTTTAATCAAATGGTTTTCATTTATTAAAAGTAATATGGTCGGATTTTTTGTACCACAAGTTTGGTCACCTTGGTTTTTTTGACTAGTTTTAAGAAGATTAAGAAATTCGTTTGCGTTTAATCGGAGAGTAATTGGAGGTGCGGTGGTGAAGGGGAAATTTGATAACGATACATCAAAGTGAAAATAAAAGCACGGGTTAATGCAAATAATTACACAATCGAATAGCATGTCATGCGCTTAAGTATGATAATGAGTTAATTGTTCATGTGTATTTGGTTTACCTCCAAAACGAAACCTAAGGTTTTCACGTGAGAGAACTCACAGTTTTCTCCTTCCCCTTTTCTTTGGCGTTTCTTAATGACCTTGTGATTTTGCGCTTCCCGTGGCGCAAAATCAATCAAACAATCACCCGATTATAGGTGAACGCACGTGATGAGCAACCTAAAAAATAATTGGAACCAGACTCACAGATCAAAATCTAGAACTAGGTGGGTGTATGTGCCTAAGAACACGGCTGCAAACCCTAGTTCTTGAGAATGGGAAACGACTTGAAGATGGAAACCGTGTTACTCGTGAAGATGGAAATCGCGGCTCGTATAAGGTTCAGCATTGAAGAAGCGAACTCATGTCTTATCTAAGATTGATCTTGATCTCTTTCTCATCCCCCTATTCGATCATTACAAGTAATGATGTTTTGATAAAATCCCACGAGAAACTCATGCAAGAATCAAGGCCGTTTGGAGGTTTAGCTTGGTCGGGCGTTTGGTGTTTTCAAAACCCTAAAATTTGAAGATGTTAAACGTGATTTATTATCTCAATGGAAGCTTGCTTTACGGTTACGTGCAATTTATTCCATGGAAGAAGGGGTATTTTGTGATCAAACTTGACAGTGAAGATGATCGAAAACGTGGTTAGTTATGATGGTCCATGGAAGATTAAAAGTGGAGAATGGATTTCCAACTGACTTAAAATCTATCCTTGGACGCCTATGTTCGAACCACTGAAAAGGATAAAATTACTAGAGCTGCATTGTTTGGGTTTGCTTTCAAGCTCTTCCATATGGAGTTAGGATGAGGAAACAATTTTTAAGCTTGGCTGGGGACTTGGTAAACCAGTTTCTGTTGATCCAGCGCACCCTGCGCCATGAATATGGCTATTTTACTTGCTTGTCTAATTGATATAGATTTTACGCAACCTTTAGGAAAGGATTCTTATTGATGGCGAAGAGAATGAAGAAATTTTTGTTCAAGAATCCAGAATCTTAAGCAGTAGAGCTTTTGTAGATGCGTCGTAACTCATGGCCATAAGAATCCTGATTGCGAGGCAAAGCGACTTGATAATTTGAAAGAACAAGCTGATGAAGAAACCGATCCGAGATCCCACAAATATTTGGAAGGAGCCATTGAAGAACTAAGGAATTTTTGGAAAAATGAGAGGATTCCTAAAGATAAAGGGAGATGATGGTGACGAGAGATGACAAGGTTGCGGATCAACCAACTAATCGGGGAAGAAAGCTAAAGACCAAAACCATCAATCCTTGAGGTTGCATAGGACAACATACCCATTTCCGGAAGCTAGTGAATCTACTAAATCGAGTGCTGGATGATAAAAATCAAGATGATGTTGCGCCACAACCATCAGCTAACAAAGGCGCTACTCGACCGAGAGATGCACAACGATGGTGACCGATCGGAGAAGCACAATGATGGTGGTTCATCCGAGAAGCACAATGATGGTGATTCTGCGGAGACGCACAATGATGGTACCAACTCTGTGCAGCACAATGATAGCGCTTCTCCTAACAGTGAAGCAAACGATGGAGAGGAGGTTGTGAAAATCTACACAAAGACGATGGAAATCTGACGTATCTAGAGATGGAGGCTTTTCAAAATTATGAAGCCATGAAGGAAAAGGCCAAACAACTAGAGGTAGATGCTGAGGTTGCTCGGATTCAGAAAGAGATGGCTAAGACAAGGCTGGAAAATTTGAGATTGAAAGCTCTTGATATGAAAAACAAAGCAGAAATTTTGCCAACTCAGGTTAATACCAACGTAAGTGATGACCATGTAGATAAAGGCAGTGAAGTTCCTTGCTCCAGCTAATATCCAACTTCTATTGGTGATGATGATGCTAGTTTTAGTCGCTACTAAAACCTCAGGAAGATCTACACCGGTGAAGTCACTGTGGAGAACATTCGCTCTCTAATGGATTTGAAGCTGAGAGCAGGGATTGATGATCTAGATATTGAAATTGGAGAGGAGGCTGCTCAATTCGGCAATCTTCTATTTCAAACATAGTGAAGATAATGCAAGCGGTTTGGAGTTATTTGCGTTGAAAGAAAATGAAGAGCGTGAAAAGAAGGAGGTCGAAAAGAAAAATTTGGAAACAAGCTCCCAAAAAGAAGAATGTCACTTGTGGCGCGTTGTTGAGTCAAAGTTACTACTAGAGGAGGTCGTGGAGGTTCAAGAAAGGGTTACGGCAAGCCACTTGAAAAACCAGTGTTAATTAATACGTGTCTTTCTTGCGGAATGCTCAAGAAGCTTAGCTAAAGATGGTGCAAGAGGGCCAAGTTGGAAGAGCTTTATCACTTGCATAATCTGATATAATTTGTATTGCGAGCCTGGCGGAGTTTCTCGCAGCACTTTCGGTTTATTAGGAAGATGAAATTAGTTGATTTCAGTGAGGATGTTATCACAAATGAAGTCTGGTGGAGAGAAAGGTAATATTTGGATCTTGTGGAGGAAATAATTTGGCAGAAGTAGGAATATCTTATCTTCTCAGCTAGGGCTATTACTCTAGATTTTGCAGGAGACTTTATCACGGCAGGTCCATGCTTCTTATGATCTGTGGCTCAGCAAAGACTTTGGCGTCCAATTGGGATTGGGTTTTATTTCCATTCCTTGGTTGGTGTTGGGTGATTTTAATTGTGTCCTTCGATTTGGAAGAGAAGAAGGGTGGAAAACCTATAAAAAGAAGTTTATATGAATGAGTTCGGAAGTTGGATTTCGATAATGGTTTGGTTGAAGCTCGATGCGCTTGGAAAGAAATATACTTGGACAAATTGTGGAGTGGTGTTCATAGAATCGTCTCCTAAGCAATGACGAGGCGGTTTTAAATGATGCTTGTGTGACCAAATATCCAAATTGGAGGTGTAAGGCGTTGCTGAGGGTTTGCTCGGATCATTCCCCTTTATTTGGCTATGCCTTCTGATAATCCAAGGCGAAGAGGGTTCACTTTCCGAATTCAAAAAATGTGGCTATCGCATCCCGAGTTTTTGAGTTTTGTGGAGGAAAATTGGAGATTAAGAGGCTGGACGGTGCTCCTCCTTTTTGTTTTTACTTCTAAGTTTGCAAGAGGTTGCGTGAAGCTGCTGAAGATGTGGGAATAGAACAATTTTGGTAATGTCCGAGTTTAGTTTAAAACAAATGTTGAGCTAAGGCTTGATTCGGAGGAATGATCTTCTTGATCAAAATCCGAGAAGCGGAGTACCAATTCTTGAAGGTTGCGGATGCTAAGAAGGCTGCTTGAGGATGTGCGCATCGAGTTGGCCACTATGCTTAAACAAAAATCGAGGAGTCTTGGTTGGAGGACGGAGATCAAAATACTCGATTTTCCACAGCAGCATCCGCATGAGGAGAAGTCACAACACTATTTACGAATTGAATATTACTACTAACTCTACTTTGATTTCATAGGATGATATAAAAAATTACATTGTTGATCATTACCAAGCAAAGTTCGATGGTGGAGAGATCAATATTGATCGAGATTTGTTTGAGTATGCGCATGAAAGTATTTCAGCTGAGGAGAGTGCTTTTATGGATGCCATTCCATCTTTGGAGGAAGTGAAGGAGGATTTGTTTGACTTGGAGTGCGGACTCTACGCTCCTGACTGATGAGCTTTCTAGAGTTCCTTTTATAGAACTTGTTGGAACATTATTTCTAGAGATCTTTATAATGCTATTGCAAATTGTTGGGCGATGCGAAAAAATTCCAAATGGCATTAACTCTAGTTTATTGTTCTAATTCCGAAAAATAATAAATCTGATGCAATCAAAGATTATAGAACCCGATTGGTCTAAGCAATTTTTTTCTTCAAGATCATTACAAAGATTTTGGTTACAAAGGCTAGGCACGGTAGCTTAATAAGTTGATCTCTGCGAAGAGCAGAGTTGCGTTTATGAAGGGAAGAAATATTCACGAAAATATAGCTTTGGTGTGCAGAGCTAATCAACGAGCTCAATACTAAAAGAAACTTTGGGAATGTCGGCCTCAAATTAGACATTGCCCAAGCTTTTGATCACGGTCGGTTGGGAATTCGTTTTGAGAGTTTTTCGTGATATGGCTTTTCAGGAAGCTGGTGTAAGTGGCTTCTCAACATACTTAGTCTGCTAGGATTTCCATTATGATTAATGGTTGTCACCGAAGAGTTTTTCGATATCTCTGGGGGTTTGCGACAAGGTGATCCTCTTTTGCCTTTGATTTTTATGCTTAATGAAGATGTTCTAAGTACGCAATCTTTCTAAGTTATTTTCCAACTAGAAGTATGGATCATATGGTGAGTAAAAGGTGTAGCTCCTGCATCTTTGCTCTTTGCGGATGATATTCTTGTTTTCTGGAGGCAACTTGCATAATTTGCAAAATCTGAAGAATATACTTTGGCATTTATCAGCGTACTTACGGCCAATACGTGAGTTATGCCAAAAGCAAGTTTTATTATGGAGCGTGATAGAAAATCTCGTTCCATTGCTATTGCAAATTACATAGGAATGGAGACGGGCTTTATTCCACGACAAATATTTAGGAATCCGGTTGAAACCTGGTATTGTGAGACATATCCATGTTCGCGAGGTAGTTGAGAAGATCATGGATAAGATTGGAAGGTTGGAAGGGTAAGTCTTTTATCTTTTCAAGCTAGATTGGTTTTGATTAAATCGGTTATTTCAAGCTATGTGCTTCATTCCATGGTTGCTTATAAATGGCCATATGTACAATCATTAAAGCAAATTGAGAGGCCATTAGGAATTTTCTCTGGTGCAGCGATCTTTGAAAAACGTAAGTATTTACGGTCCTTTATGATGATCTTTGTTGTTGAAGCGTGGAAGGTGGTCTTGGTCTTAAGAAATTGAATGACGTTAATAGGGCCATGCTCATGAAGCTTTGGGTTTATTCGTGACTCAAACAATGACTTGGGCCAGGTTTTTGAAGGCGAAGTACTTCAAATTAAATGGCAATTTGATTGATTATAAAGCTGGGTTCTTGGTTTTCAAGGTGTGATTGGTTCACAATTTTGTGCAACGGCATACTCGCTCAATTATTGGTAATGGTGCTAATACTTCCTTATTCTTTGATAATTGAGTGTGGAGATTTTCGAGTTGCCGCGAGGCTTGGCATCACTTCAAGGCCCTAATGATTTTCTGACCAAGTGAGTGATATTATTGTTGATGGTTCTTGGTTTATCCCTCAGAAAACAAGAATTTGATGTTCTCGCTGCCATATTGATGTTGATAATTTACCTATTATTGCTGGTGGTGAGGATTACAAAATTTGGGATCTTGATATCAAAGGAGTTTTTTACATCGAATCGGCGAAGAAGACACGATTAAAGCTCCGGTGGAGATTGTTACTGCGTGAGTTCTTTTCACAGACAGGTTGTGCATCCTGCTTTGAGTGTGCAGTGCAGGAGGTTTGGAAGAAACAATGTTGCGCAGCGAGAATAACATCACTAAGAAGACGGGGCATGGAGTTGCGGAAATGCATGTGCAGCTCATCGCGATTAGTTGTGAAGATATCGGCCATATCACTTGGCATTGCGGAATTGTGAGGAGACTTTAGGCTTAGGCGGGCTAGATTTTTAATCTACAAACAAAAGAAGATCTTGTAGCTTCGTATAAAGCTGCAAGGCGCCGATAGGATGGTGAAGGATCGTGGCTTGTTGCAAATCTTGCAATAGTTACAGATTATGGAAAATACGCAACAAGGCTTATTTTGATGATATGCGAGTTCGTTGGCTTAGCCTCAAAGGGAGAGTTTATCGGGTTATCGTGATTACTCTATTAGATTAAAAGGGTCATATGTTTAACACCATGGAAGATTGGCGCATTTGGAGTTCTTCAGAGTTAACGCATAGATCTTGCAAGACCTCGACTCCTCTTGAAGTTTCTTGGACGCCGCCAAATACTGGAGAGTTATTAATCTGTTGTGATGGTGCTTCACGTGGAAACCCAGGCCAAGCTGGTTCCGGTGTTACCTTTCGAGACTCAAACTCGGCAGTGCTAGGCGTCCTTTGTGTTGGTCTTGGCTGGCAAACCAACTTTTATGCTGAAGTATGTGCGGTTATTTATGGAGCGATGGTTGCCAAAAGGTGGAATATTACTAATCTTTGCAGCAATGAGTCGGACTCTATGAGTTGCA
>JAJJWW010007923.1:0-70714 GCA_023531295.1 Papaver armeniacum | reverse complement strand
TGACCAATTTCGTTTTTGGCAAATGAAAAATAACCACAACTCGCTATGAAAAGTTGCAAGTGGATTGTAATACAACAATAAAAAGGTTATAATAAATATTTCCACACATAACTTGGTTGTCAAAGAAATGACATACAACTCATACCATAGTTGATAAAGAAATGATGTACAACTCTAACCATAGTTGTCAAAGAAATTTCTACAACTCCAACAAATGTAGTGTAGGAGTTATTTTGTGAACCTGTGTATGAGTTGTTTAGCATTAAGAGGAAATTTCGCAAAGACATTCACAAATCGAAAAAGCGTGGTATACAATGGAACGACAACCGTGTTTACGACTATTGTTGACGAGTTGCAAAGAATTGAAGACTTTCTACAACCCCCCTTGTGCAACCTATAGATAAACATCGTCTTATATCGTACGACAACCGTTTTCATGGGTAGTTAATCGATATTTTTCCCGTAGTGTAATCATTAAAGGATAACCATTCCGGCCTCCGCAAATATATATATGAACAAGTAAAGAATCAACTCTGTTGTGGCTTACTTCATACATCACTAATACTGGTCATGAACATGTAATAAAACAAGAACACTTCAATTTTTACCAAGTAAGACCAAAACGTTTAAAATTTTAAGAAAAAAAATCCTTTTGCATAAGGAAATAAATCAATATTACACAATGCTATTTAGAAGAGTTACCTTTATTGGGACGATGAGCAAAACCTAATTCTTGGGATAAACCAAATATGAGATATTAGCATCAACCTCCATGGCAGAAAAAATCAATCCATTGATCAATATGAGCCTGAACCAGACAAGTTAACAAAATGAGATCAAGAATGAACAATTAGAAGATTTCACCAATTGTAGTACAACCATGAAAGAGAAAATAATAAAATATGGCCTTTAAGAAATAATAACATTGTGTAGTTGTCCAGTTCATGCTAAGCAAATGTCAATACCATAGGGCTACAATTATGGATTGTTAGACTCAATCCATGGAACAATCAATAAAATAGACATTCACTACTTAAGCTCATATGCACCTACAAAAAACAAAACATAAACTCATGTATATGTGCGAAGGAAGAACATAGTACAACTACAAATGATGTGATATATGACATTTTAAAATGTCAAAGATATCAACTTGCCAAAATATACTCAAAGAATTATACCAACTAACATAGCCTGTGAATACAAACAAAATAAGTATGCTAAGTAGCAACAACCTCGCCGATGCACTGCTCCACCATATGCATTGATCGCCTAGAAATTATAAGAAGCCTAAAATCAAATTAGAATACCGAAATCCCATTTCACCTTGCCGTAGGACTCATTTTCGCCGAGGAAGGGCCATTGTATACTTAGGCTTGATATTGAGAGCTGGTTACAGTCTTCCACGGATCTCTCCTGGTTCAAGTTTAGACCAACAAACTCGCTCTATTACAAATGGAGAACAGAGTTGGAAGTTTCCGACTTAAGACCTTCTCCATAAGCCGAACAGTTTCGCAAACTTTCCGTAATCAAAGATCATTCACACGGCGCGAGCTCTTGCCACTAGCCTCACATTGTTAAGCATCACCAACTTCAGATTTCGATAATCGATGAGCCCTTCTTCTCAACGTTAAGCCGCATTCTCAAACCTAAGAAAAATATTCAATTCAAGACCCTTAGAATATATTTCAGACAACCATGTTTGAATCATGATTCATTAGTCAAACACGAGTTTTCACCAACACCAGGATACAAAAGAAAATCCGAGTCTTTGGAGAAATTTGAATTGGAAATATACGATATCAACTATCAAATCAAAACTACTTTCAAACTTATGCAAGTATGAAATGTGATTAATGACATACACTACACAACAAGAGCATCAAGACGACGCCTTTCCTCGATCTCATATTTTAGATTTTACCTCTAATCTCCCAAAGTATCATTAGTAATAACTCAAACAAGACTCAATCTACTAATGGTTCATAAAAAAAAGAAGCAAAATCTGTAGTATATTAGCCACCTACCCAGTACCATCTCAACTTGTGCACGAACAAAGAAGATGTAAGCATCCGATAGCATCCCGAAGAACTTGGTCCTGTGATAAGGAAAACGGTGATGGTTCGAATTTGGGTATTTTTCCTAGGCAAGAATCTCGCATCATCTAGTTGATGGAGCTTCAGAAGGGCTTGAGCTCTGCAGGCAAGGAGCTATAAATTTCCATTCTAACCATTTAAGGCCATCTGATTTTATCCATAATAAATCAAATCAACGAGCAGATTATGGACAGACATTAAGTCCACAATACGATTTTTACCCGAGGAGAAGATTATGCTCCAAAGAAGCGATGGTAGCATCACATTCCCTTAGTACGTTCTTCCAATCACTAATTCTTCAAAGTCGCAAGACATCTATTTAGATGCCTCTCTACGCTTGCAACTTTTGCAACCTCGGTTGGATCAGATGCTGCCCTTGAAAAGAAATGAGCTTCCCTGGAAATCTCAACATGACCTAACCTATAAGAAGATCAACATTAAATGTACTTCAAAATCATGAACTTGATCCTCGAACATCTTTATTCCTAAGGCATCGTAGTCACCAAAACAAGCTAATAAATAGGAACTAATGAATTAGATGGATGTCCCTTTACAAGTAGGAACAAATGAAGATAACAAAGAAAGTTGAATCTTTCTCAGTGGGTTACAAAAGTTACTCATGAATCTAAACTAATGAAGTAACCATAAGGCAAAACAGACAGTCAATGGATCATGTTCATCGGAAAACCTCGAAAGCTCATAGATGAAAAAACAAAGGACCCATGAATTATTTTCTCTTATTTTTTTTGACTAACAAGGACCCATGAATCTTTCCTAAACTAGTATCAGGATGTAAACACAGAAAAAACAACTTTTTTACCTCTAGAATCCAAACTAACTTTTGACTTTTTGATTTCTAAAAGCCGAAAAGCTACTTCTAATGTGTCATCCAAACATGCCATTAAAGGACAATTCAAAAATGGTCACACGATCTGTAAAATGACTTATCATTTCGATTCTATTTAGATGTTGCCATATAAGGACTTACATTTGGGCTTCCTTTTGGTCCGCCTCCATCAGCTTCGATTCAATAGTGTCTCACCGTACAAAAATTATCTAGTGAATATTACCATGCATTAAATTAACGGCATGATGGATAGATTCTATTTCCAATCTTGTGTTCTGTTCGTTATATCATATTCCGTTTTTTTCTTCTTGAATACGTACATACTTGGTAGAGTTTCGATTCACATGAAAATGCAGGGGCAGGTGTATAAGTTACTCCAGTCTGTCAATTGGCACCGAAACTCACCGAAAAGTAGAGATGGAACTTCCGGTATATGACGATGGTACAACCTAATGTGAGGTTAGGTTGTTGGCTTGGATTAAAATTATCATCCCACCCATCAACACATTTTTTGTTTGTTTGTTTCTTCTTTCTTCTACGTTTGCATGTGTTATTTGGTGTAAGTCCCTCATACCATCCAACTGCAAAACATTTTTGGAATGATTAATATTTAACCGATTTACCACGAAAATGAAGTGAACAAGTGCTACAAAAGGTTAATAGCCAAGTGATTGGATTTTGAAAATGCGTCCAAAAATGAGGTTAATTACAATTTCTAAGAATTGGAGTAAACTGTGAAGACATTATAATAATAAAACCATCAAAGCGTTAGAAATAGAAGGGGCGCGATCCGTTGATGCACTTAGTCTCACGAGTATTTCAAAACTCGTACAACCGATAGATTTTCCAATTACGAACGGCTAAGATTTTTTTAACATTAGATAGATGTGTTTTTTAAGTGGTCCATGACCCGATTTAATACTCCCCTTATTGTACTGTTCTCTTTTGTGGGAATGTTATTTATGCCCCTACTATCCATGGGTCATGCACAAACACCCTTATGGGTCTTTACAAATACTTTCCCGATGGCATAATTGAAATTATGAAAAGAAAAATAATTCACATAATTCCATTTTTAACCCTTACACCTTATACTTCAACTTCTTCATTTTTCACTCCAGAGAAAATGAATTTGAATTTCAGATCCGAAAAAAATATCTCCCTTCTTTCCTCCTCTCAGATATCACCACCACCTCCTCCGCTACCACCACCTCGTCGCCGTTCACCTCCTCCGTCTAAAGATCGAGAGAAATTTTAAACCTAGAGAGAATCTAGAGAAATTTGTTTGCCGCAACTTCCCAAATCTCACTACCATGGAAATCTCATTGATTTTTTCTCATCTTAGAGAACAACATAAGAGATATCTTCACAAAGTGAGAAATCAAAAGTTCTTGTTCATTAAATTGAAACTCATTTATCACTGGTGTTTTTTTTTATACGAGTTGAAGATCGAGATGGAGAGATCTGATTTCAGATTTCAATTTCTGGTAATTTTGGGTTTAGGATTTGCATTTTTGGTTTATTAATTAAAGTTCAATAACTAATCTGATTGAGAAATAACTAATCCAGATGGTGGTTTTGGTGGTGGAGGTGGTGGTGGTGGCGGCAGAGATTGTGGTGGTGGTGAACTAAACATATGTTACGATTTGGGTATTGTTCAGATTTTTATTTGGTGAGATTAATTTTTTAAATTTTTCTTTAGAGGACGACGGTTGATATTATTTATTGATGGGGATTGCAATTGCTCTAGTACTCGACTGGAGATCATTAAGGTTGCATGTTGCACCACAAAGGAGGCAACAAAAACGACAAGGTAGTAATTCTAGTGTTAATACCATTATAGCACCTCAATTGTTTCCTCTAATGATTCAAGAGAATGATATGTATTCATGAGTTTTTCCAACCAATTAAGGTACTGTATAGAGCATCTCTCATTGTTCCCTTTTAATTTTGTTTTGCTAAATATTAGTTTTTGTATGACTTAATGCTTATTTGCAGCCATCTTTAGCTTAAATTGTGAGGTACAAACTAAGTGATCGGAGAAAGGTAACTAATGAACATGAAATTGTTGTAAGAGTACATTATATCGTTTTTAGACATTTGTTCCACTTGTTTTGTACTATGTTTGGGGTTATAGTTTGTAACTTAGGGCTATTGTCGTGAACCGGAATGGTAGCTAGTTGTCGTCATTTAAGCTGAAATGATTTGATGTATATGCGAGTAAATGGATGTATGATTGAGGTCATGTCAAACAATTGACTCCCTTGCTTATTAGCACATATTATAGAGTCTAGGAAGTAGAGTTCATTAGAGCGTTTACCTTGATCAGAATCTTTAGCTTTCATGCTTCTTAGAAATCTTACTACTAGTGCATATATAATTACTAAAAGTGAGTAATCTTTCAAGAAATAGTGCTTTTGGCTTTATAAATTTTCTTTAGTCTTGCTTTTGAGTTAAAATGACTTATATTGATTTGCTAAGCTAGTAATCACTATTGAGTGTCCGGTTATATACGTATTATTCCATAGACAAGACTATTGGAGACAACTTGACCAAGTTGCTTCCATCATTGGAGACAACTTGAGCTAGTTGCTTCCTTTTTCCTCGGAGACAACTTGAGAAAGTTGCTCGCACTTTGGAGGCAACTTCAGCTAGTTGATTCCATATTGGAGGCAACTTGAGCTAGTTGATTCCAGTTCATGCAACTTGGTTATGTTTTTGGGTCCATTCATTCATCTGGAAATTATCTTATACCTATATCTTAGAGTAGTTGTGACGAATGTGTGGTGCAATGGTAACATAGGGTTGTGTTGAGTTGCCGATGATGGTTGTGTTGCCGATGCTCGTGCTTTAAAGTCAAGAGGGTAGATGACTCGCTTAGGAAGTTGAGAAGGAACTCAATATGTATCTAGGCATTGGTGCGCAATGTTAAGTTGTTACCGCTTGTGTGTTGGGCCGATGGTGTTTGAGTAGGGTCATGAAAGTGACTGCAGCTATCGACTCATGTTGCAAGTGTGCATAGACGGTTATGGTCATGAAGTCATTGCATGTAGAGTTGCAAGAGTTAGATGGAGGATGTGGTGTTGTATATTGGTGGTTTGAATTGTTGGTTGAACACCGATGGTGTTGCGAACCCGTGGTGCAATGGTAGCACAACCGACTATATGTCGGAAGATGTGTGTTCGACTCACACTAGGTTCACTTATTTGTGTATAATTTTTATTTTTTTGGAGACAACTTGTGCTATTTGCTTCCCATATGTGGAGACAACTTGAGCTAGTTGCCTCCATTATTGAAGACAACTTCAAAGAAGTTGCCTCTGATTTGGAGACAACTTGGTGGTTGCCTCTAGATGATGGTGGTGGAATTGGTGGTTGGTGGTGGTGGTTGGTGGCGGTGGTGGGTAGTGGTGGTGGTTATGGTTGTGGTGCAATCGGTAGTTGTCGGTAAAGGTAGTTGGCGGTGGTGGTTGGCGGCGGTGGTGGAGGAAAATGGCGGTGCTGGTTGGCGGTGGTGGTGGTTGGTGGTTGGTGGTGGTGGTGGCGGTGGTGGTGGTTGGCGGCGGCGGTGGTGGTCGTTGGTGGTGGTGGGCGGCGGAGGTGTTGGACAGTGGTGGTGGTTGGCGGTGGTGGTGGTGGTCGTGGTTGTGGTTGTGGTTGTGGTGGTGGTTGTGGTGGTGGTTGGTGGTTGTTGGGTAATGATTTTGTATACATTACACAAAAGAGTGGTGGTGGTTCTTATTTTGTTGATTTTTTTTTTTTGAATAGTTGTTAGTGGTAATGATTTTGTATATACATTACACAAAAGAGGGTATTTTAGTAATGTATTATGCTTAGGGGTATTTGTAAAGTTCAAAAGGGTATATTTGCAATGGGTCTCATAGTAGGGGTATATAGATAATGTTCCCTTGTAAATAATAGATTCTAACAGTTTGCAAAGCTATTTACATGCCAATGTAATGGAACAAAACTACTTGTTGGGCCATGGATGATCTCCAACTGTTTTAACTCGATGTCATAAGAGGAATACAAATAAGCACCGGTATCAGAGTAACTTTTAAAGATGAGCTTCTTTTTAGGAACTGTGAGAATCGCCAAAAGCATAATAAAAAGATTAGTAGTTCCAAAGGTCTCCTTCATATTGATGTTGAACCTGATCTCCACCCATTTATGCTCATCCTCATCACAAACATAATCTTTCTTCTGCAAAGTCCATGCTTTTAACTCATATGTCTCAATATTATAATGCGATAAACACAATAACCCATCCATCTCGAGCGCAGTAAGATAAAATTGGAACTTCAAGGTTGCAAACTCGTCGGGGAGCTTGATCTTGATTTTGTCGTAAAGTTCTCTACTAGCATGGTACCATATAGTGGTTTAACCATCTGATATACATATTTGTGACAAACAGTTGCAATAAACATACAGCTACTTGTACGACCATTATCGTCACATGGTCTCAAAGCATCTGGAACAACTATATCTCTCCATGAATTGTCTTCGCCCTTACCTTTTCCTCCCATTAATCTATCTCCAACCGTGAGAATTTTGATTTTTCTCCAAGGGTACTTGTAAGGTCCACAAAACAACACCTTATGTTTTCCAGTTAAGGGGTCATAGCATAGAGAATAGTAATCAGTTGGTTCGGATACGGGTATGGTGGTTGAACAACGAGTGATCGGGTTATAGACGTAGTAATTGTCAGAAACATTAGAATAACAATTTAAAAGCAATAAACCATTTAAAGAGTGTTGAATCCGAATCCAAATATTTGCTGAACTAAAAGGTAAACATAGTGTAATTCTCTTTTTATCATTGTGATTAATAAACACGAGTCTATTTTCATGTGTACCGATAAAACCCGATGAATATGATTTGTTATCATACCTTTGAGAATGTAAATTCATGAATAACGGGTTATCCAACAATAAGTTGGACCATGCTTTGCATACGCACCTGAATCGGACCAAACTCTCCAGCGGAACTCTTGTGAGTATATCATAGGTTATGATATCGGCGGGTATAACACAAGGAGGATTTTGCTTCTCCATTGAAAAGTTATTCCTTTGAAACCCTAAAGTACTCCTGTCTTTATATAGTTGTTACTTGTTGTCGGAGTTGTTATCTTTTTTCTAAAGTGTGGGACTAAAAACTGGGATTAGTGATTCGGATAGTCCTGCTTGTTGGATTCTAAGAATTGTCAGGGGGATGGGTTTTTGGGTATTGGGCCACACACACTCCGGTTACATTAGGGACAGACTACACACTCATGTTACATTCGGGACAGACTGTGGGATCCATCCTCTTATTGTCAATCTATCGTTGGGGTCCCGGGGATACTAAGGATTGTTGGGGTAAGACAATCCACATCATTGAAGATCCTAATGTTCCTGCTCTGGCTAACCTTCATGGATGGACAGAAGGTGCTTGGATCACATGTGCATTTTCCTAAAATGATCATCGATCAACATGAATTGAACAACTAATGCGCTGGTGATGATGATGATCGACGCAAACAAAAGGGTAAAGCCCCCATGAATGAAGAGCAATTGAAAGAGTGGGAAGAGAGGCAAAGACAAGAAAGGTTATCCGCCATTATGCGGATGATTGGGAAGATGACTAAGGATGATCTCCAGAAAGTACAAAAGAGAGGAAGTGATTTGTTGAGTGATATTGAACTCGCTCCTCTCTGGCAAGATATGCATGCTGTTGTTTATGGGTGAAAATCGTTTCCGCTGATTTCGGTAGGTGAGTGAGAAACTGGTTTAAACCCTAAACAAATGTGCTTTGCACGTTAGCACTTTATAGGTTCGAGAGATCAATCCGTACAAGTCCGGCCTAAACCAAGAAATGGCCATTCCAGACTTGCTTCTTGGTCACAAAGTGGAGGAGAAGGGTTGATTTGGGGAGGGAAGCAAAGAAAGGTGTTGAGACCGGTATAATTCTTGGAGAGTAGTATCTCGACTTGTATCATAAAGTGAAAGCTTATGAAGCTTGCAAGAGATGAAAGCTTTTTGGAGAGCTTGCAAAGTTGCCTTTTCTGAGAGTGTTGTATTTTTCTCCGACCGAGACCCGTTGTCCGGTGGAAATAGGTAAGACCTATTTATACAAGTCGAGATTGAAACGTACCACTGGCCTCATGAAGGAAGAGAGTAAAGGGTGAAATAATGGGAGGAGGTGGTAACCGCAAGCGTTTATGGGTGAAAACGTTTTCACCTTTATTTCCTCATTTATTTGACCGCTTTATTCCTTTTCACGCTTTCTTAATGTGAGCGTAGTGTACGCCGTAAGTCAGACCGCCAAACCAAAACTATGGAAAGCATCCGCCGTTTGTGTTGATATCTCGAGTGTTGGTTGCACCTTGAGTGCAAGTGGCGCTACTAGTGGCGCGTATGGCATGTGCGGAATGCCTTTGTTGCGGGTTGTACCTCGAGCGCAAGTGGCAATACCAGAGCTGCTAGTGGCGTGCGTGGCATGTGCGGAATGCCTTGGTGGTAAGTTGTACGTTGAGTGTAAGTGGCAATGCCAGAGCTGCTAGTGGCGTGTGTGGCATGTGCCAATGGCATGTGCGGAATGCCTTGGTGGTAGGTTGCATGGTTTGCAAATTAGGCTACCAGCGTGGGCTTTGGCATGTGCCAATGGCGCGTACGGCCAAGTTGGCCTAGGTTGCACGGCTTGCAAGTTAGGCTACCAGCGTGCATTAGGGCCACGGCTAGGTCATGAAGGCTACCAGTGAGCGTGTTGGCATGTGCCAATAGCATGCGTGGCCGTTAGGGCCGTGGCCTTGGTAGGAAAAGCTATCAGAGAGCGTGTTGGCATGTGCCAATGGAATGCGTGGCCGTTAGGGTCGTGGCCTTGGTAGGAAAAGCTACCAATGAGCGTCTTGGCATGTGCCAATGGCATGCGTGGTCCGTTAGGGCCGTGGCCTTGGTAGGAAAACCTACCAAGTGAGCGTGTTAGCATGTGCCAATGGCATGCATGGCCGTTAGGGCCGTGGCCTTGGTAGGAAAAGCTACCAACGAGCGTGTTGGCATGTGCCAATGGCATGCGTGGCCGTTAGGGCCGCGGCCTTGGTAGGAAAAGTCACCAAATGAGCGTGTTGGCATGTGCCAATGGCATGCGTGGCCGTTAGGGCCGTGGCCTTGGTAGGAAAAGCTACCAGCGAGCGTGTTGGCATGTGCCAATGGCATGCGTGGCCGTTAGGGCCGTGGCCTTGGTAGGAAAAGCTACCAGCGAGCGTGTTGGCATGTGCCAATGGCATGCGTGGCCGTTAGGGTCGTGGCCTTGGTAGGAAAAGCTACCAGCGAGCGTGTTGGCATGTGCCAATGGCATGCGTGGGTTAGGGCCGTGGCCTTGGTAGGAAAAGCTACCAAATGAGCGTGTTGGCATGTGCCAATGGCATGCGTGGCCAACTTGGCCTAGGTTGCATGGTTTGTAAGCCTAGGCGCGGGCGCCATTTTGGCATGGCGTGGCTAGGGCCAAGGAAGAGTGCTTGGCTTGGCGTGACATGACTAGCATAGCTAAGGCCAAGGCAGAGTGCGTTTGGCATGGCGCAGCTAGCTCGGGCTAAATGTGGATGGCATGATTTGCCATTGGCACGGAGGTGCGGCTAGCACGGTTGGCATGCTTTGGCGCGTTTGGCGTGGCTGGCATGATTTGCCATTGGCACGGAGGTGCGGCTAGCATGGTTGGCATGCTTTGGCGCGTTTGGCGTTGCTGGCATGATTTGCCATTGGCACGGAGGTGCGGCTAGCATGGTTGGCATGCTTTGGCGCGTTTGGCGTGGCTGGCATGATTTGCCATTGGCACGGAGGGGAATTAGGGTTTTGTTCGTTGTAACCCAATTTGAAAAAATACCCCCTATTAAATACTGACTATATGCATTAAATGTCCTAATAAATGTGTCACTGGTGACATTAGGTTATTTTAGGGTTTTACGATTTTACCCTTTGTTTAAAAACCACCATCAACATTAAGTCCCCTGCTTAGCTCGGAACAGGGGATTTGTTGCGAGGTAAGCATAAGATGGTGACAAACTATCAACAAAGAAACCGTAAAGAGAATTGAGGAGGCTCGTCGACCTTTTATAAATAGGATTTGGAATCCTTGCCTCGGCGCTTTGCACAAATCGTGAGATCGGCACAATTGGTGGGGCATGTGCAGCTTGGGCGACGTTGGGAAGTTGGCGTGAGTTGGGAACCGAGCGTGCTAGCTGGTGGGACCGGCGCAAGGTGTGGAAGCTGTGCGTGCTTGCAGGCGTGACTTGGGCGGTCATTGGGAAGTCGGCGTGAGTTGGGAAACTGAGCGTGCTAGCTGGTGGGACCGGCGCAATGTGTGGAAGTTGTGCGTTTCTACAGATAGCAAAGTTTCTTTTTCTTTCCTTCCTTCACGTGCGGCTTCAATTAGGGCATTATTCATGCTAAAATCTGGAAGCGTTATGTCCCTTATTGCTTCCTTTCCCTTTTTAAGATTTCGTATTCATACCCGACGTAATTGCATCATCTCCCTCGTTTGAGAAAGGGTTCTTCTTGTTGAGTTTCTCTCTTTGTCATGTCTCACAGAGACGAATCATCCTCTAACCAGCCAGATTCTCCAGGTGAAGGCGCGAGGTCTGGCTCTTGCAGGAGCGTCCCAACAAAGGTTATTCGGGTTAAGAAAATCATACCGGTATGTTTTCTTCTTCTTTGGTGGATTGACGTATGCTTTAACGCTTGTAGGATGAATGGAAAATTCCCCTTTTTGTGCAGAGATATCCCGTTGGAACATGCGTTACTGTTATCGACGAGGATGACCTAGTCGTTCCCCTCTCTTCAAATCCGACCTTGTTGACTGCTGCAGACTTGGAGAACGCTGATTTGGGGCTCTCTGGTCATGAATACCCCTATGCTGGTTTGTCGTTTAGGACTCGTATGATGTGTCTATCCTCCAATTATCGGAATGTTGGCGGTTTCTTGGTGGGGAAAGACTTCGTGGTAGACATACGGCCATATTGCTACCAGGAGCGTAGTGAAGTGTTGTTCGTCCACCTTGGTTTCCGTAGTGAACTCTGTCTTTTGCCAATGATTGGCTTTGAGATGGAGAATATGTCCATCCGTTCGCTGCAGAAGTCATCCATTCAAAGGTGGGAGAACATGGTGTCCACCTTGAATCCTTGGAGTTTAATATCACCGGTTGCGGCATCGTCTCAATATTGTGAAGGTCGACAGAGCTGGTATTCTTGCTGGTGTGATTCCTGCCACAAAAGCCATGCTGGAAGAGGAGGAAGCTTTGGCCTTGGAATCTCGGAGGATTGAAGAGTTATCTCGGGACTTGAAAAGTAGGACTGAAAGATATCATGGTCGATTGGAGATGATATTTTCTAGGGATTATAATTTATTAGATGGGCTTTTCTGATTTGCATCACGAGATTTGTAGGCTCCTCTTTTTTTTTGAAGAAATAAAGAAATTCCATTAATATGTAGGATTGTATTGAAATTCGAAAATTGGCAAGAAAGAAAAGTAAAAACAGAGAGGGTGCATGGACGTTTCACATTTCTGATGTAGCATGTTGCAGAGAAGTGATTAGGCGTAGTATGCCTTAAGCCACTTTCCGTTGATGACCGCCTCTAGCTTTCCCCCATCTTCTTTGATAATCTTGTAGTAACCACTGTCATATGCTCTAGTGATTATGTACGGCCCTTCCCATTTGGGAGAAAACTTCGGTGTCGATGCATCTTGCTGGATGTGTTTTGGCGGTTTTTAGTACCAGATCTCCTTCTTTGAAAACCCTAGGTTTTACATGGCTGTTGTACGCCCTGAAAATCCTGTTTCTGTATGCTTGTGCATGTTCCTCTGCCCGGGATCTTCTGGAGTCTATAGTATCTAGTTCCGCGATTCTGGCATTGAGTGATTCGGCTTCATTCCACTGAGGTCCACTCGCTGCGGCGATTCTGGCAGACGGGATCTTGATTTCTGCTAGGAGGATCGCGTTTGCACCGTAGACGAGGGAGTAGGGAGACATGCCGATGGAGCTTCTAGGAGATGTTTAGTACGCCCAGAGAGCCATCGGCAATTGCTCGTGCCAGGTCCTGGGATTGTCGTGTACTGTTCGGCTGCGGATTCGGATCAGGGTCTTGTTGGTACTTTCGGCTTGCCCATTTCCCTGGGGATAATAGATGGTAGAGAAGACTTATTTAATCCCGTACCTCTCCAGTAGTTCCTGTACTTGCTTGTTAGCAAAAGGCGTTCCGTTGTCGGTTATGACGTGTTTAGGTACGCCAAATCGGAAGATGACGTGTTCCTTGACGAATACCGCGATCGTGGCTCCAGTGGTCCCTTTAAGTGGGACAGCTTCAACCCACTTGGTAAAGTACTCGGTCGTGGTTATTATGTATTCATGCTGTTTTGAGGATGGAGGGTTGATCTTCCCAATGATGTCGAGTCCCCAGCTGTAAAAGGGCCACGGGCTACTTATCGAGTGCAAGGGTGTTGGAGGCGCGTGGATGAGGTTTCCGTGAATCTGGCATTCTCGGCATGCTTGTAGTGATAACTTAAGGTCAGTACAGGTGATGCACACCATAGTTGACCGACTCTAATCTTAGAGTCACCAGAAAGCATTGGCTCACTGTTACAGCCTCCTCGCAAAATAATGCTTGTTTCTGTCCCCTGCAATTCCAGAACCACAACAGAGATCAGATGGGTCTTGAGCCACCAAATGTAACACATAACTGGTCCCCTGCCAGTCCAATATGAAGTGCCTCACAACATTGAGGAAAGCTTGCTCTTTTCCCACGTATGAATGTATTTTACATTTTTTCCCTCGTAACCAGAACCAGGAAACTATCCACAATATTCTTACTGAACACTAGCAAAATGTAGAGTAAGAAAGATATGTCAAACCAAAAATGAAATCAGACAATGTGATTGCTGATATGTGTACGTACACGTCGACATATTCCTTTCACTGCTGTTACTTCTGCTATGTAATATCTACATTCACTACATTTCTGAAGACGAATATTCTAAATTTCAATCATAGTAATTGTGCCCTAGTGGCCAAGAAATATAGAACTGTACCATTCTCATAAGAGCAAATGCTTCAGTATCGATACACGTGTACATATCAGCAATCTCCCCTCTTTTTATTGGGCTGCCAAAGACTTAACAACACACCCCCAAAATCTTTCGGTGCAGTTTCAAGTCTCCCCATTTAAGCAAGAGAAAGAAACTTTATATACCAATATGATCTGTTAGATAGAGTGGTGAACTCATCCAACCAATATGGACGCCAAAATCCTCACTCTGGCAAAATAATCTGTCATACAAATGTTAGCAAAGCGGGAGGCATCTTGCATTAATTGCGGGAAAACAAAACTAAGACTTAACAGCTGAAATCAAGTTATAACCAAACCATGCATGTATAAACAATTAGGATTTTTGTCTCCGTACTCTCATCGAAACTGTCTAAAGTAATACTGAAAGTTTCTCTCTCTTTCCAAACAATTTTTTTTTTTTTTGAAAAAGGGGGGTTAATATTGATAACTTGATGCCGAGGAGGCATAAAAATACAGAGGAACAGGAGGAAAAAGAGAAAAGTTTACAAGACTAAACCGGCAAGCGCCATCTCAGAAAAGCTAAAGACAAGAATTACAAACTATTAACATCTCAATCGCTTCGGATAAAGCTTTTCCTCCCAACGAGCCACTAGGTCGTCAAAGTATAATCCACCAAACGCCCTGGTTGGAAGTCCCCATTGATATAAGAGAGACTTAACCGCAATAATTGTGTTGGCTTCATTTTGGTTTTTATTATGGAAGGTTCGCCTATTCCTCTCCATCCACACTGCCCACCAGATAGCATGTTGAAGACAATTCCAGATAAAGTTGTGCATATCATTAGGAAACTTTCTTGACCAACCATCAAGGCACATCCCAGTTGTGAAAGGCATTACTCTACTTATTCATGTGTATCTCAGAAAGTAGCTCCACACCTCATAGACAAAAGGACAATGAAGTAGAATGTGGTTGCTTTGTTTCCTCCTCGGTGAGACACAATTTGCATCTCGTATCGCCTATTGGTGGTACCACTGCTCATCTAACCATAACATCCATAGTAGGTAGCGCATTCCATAGAGTAGCCCAAATGAAAAAGGAAAAATCTTTGTAGGGATTATATCATTCCGAATATATGAGGTTTTACGAAGTCGTTTTCTTCTTCATGGATCTCCTCATCTTGAACCTTGTAGCACGATTTAGCGGAGAACTCACCTGTAGCCGAGTGAAGCCAATGTCTGCGATCCGGGATGTTGGATATTATCTCGCATTACCAATATCATGTACCAATTGGACCACCTCTCGCAATCTCCTCATCTTTCAGGTTCCTTTTGAGACCCAAATTACAAGATGAGTTTGTTGCTGCCCCATGGATAACCTCATTAACAGTTGCATTCTTAGATGTACAGACTTTCCAAATTCTTGGATATTTATCACGTAATGGAATATTTCTCCACTCTTTCCAAACAATTAGGATTTGAAAAATGTACCTATTAGTGTTCACTATTCTTATGATATATACCGACTTCCGAAGACAATTTTTCTGTTGTTTCCCATCCAGAACACTGTTTTTCTTTGACTTAACAAATTCAACAACTCAGGATGACACGAAAATCTCGAAATGACAACAATGGAAGAACATAAGCTGAGAACTAAGAATCAAATAGATTTTCTAGAAGGTTAGGAGCCTATGATTATTGAAAACCTCTCAGTTTTCCATGGTAGTTCCTAGACATCCTTCCAAGACTCCATTTTAATTTCGTTTAGAAGGAAATAAGTTCGCCAAAGTCAGCATTACTAACTAAAGCAGATAACCAAATGAGCAATAAACATAGCAATATAAATAAGAGTAATTCATACATGATATTATACTCAAAAATGCTTAAAAATGTAAAGAATGCTTTGGATCATAATGAGTATCCTAATAACTAACAACATAGAGCTGCTTAGTTTCTGTTTATCGTAAGAGCAAAAGGTTTAACATCCATAAGCCTAATTTTTGATACTATGTGCCAGAAATTTCCCCACTGTTTCTAGGGTGGCACATGGCAGAAAATTATTTCTTCATTTGACCTAATTTAAAGATTTAAAATCACGTATTAAATTTGAAATAGCAGTCTTGTAATTAACATTAAGCTGTGAAGTAAGAACCAATTAAACGTCTGGGAAGGCTAAGACCATCAGGAAAACAATCATTTGTTCCGGCCTACAGCCCTATACTTCTCAGATTTTGGTTTGATAAACAACACAAGTAACCAAAGTAAGCATCACAATCTCCATCAAGATTTACAATAAGTAGATAGCAAAGATAGTTAATAGCTGGCCACAAAAGTAATTCTAAGATATTATAACATCTAATCTCAAAATACTTAAAATCTTAATGAAGAGGATTAGTTTATACTTACCTAGAGATATTTTACTTCATATTGATGGATTTCAAAATTCTTAGAATGAGACCCCTTACTTTGTTCAGCGGCTTCTTCAGTTTATCACTGTTTTCTGCCTCCTCACTTGAACTTGCTCTTTCACGGATTTCCATTGTTTTTGTATCCTTTTCTCCTAATACTTTTAACGAAACTAAAGTATTCTTGTGAGGGATCGCATCAGAAATAGGCATGACAAAATTCACATCCATTTTGGCAGATGAAACTTTTGAATCGCACCTACAAATTTTGTAATCTTCATAGAACATAAGCCACCCACACCTTGTCAACTCATATTCCCGATGAGGTATATGACTGTGGAAACTATACTCTTTACTCCAGCTGAAGTCATCATTATCTTTGCTCTTCTTAAATAACCATATTTCACAACCACCTGCTTTGTAACCATAAGTAGCACTTAGAAAACCACCCAAAACCCCTAGTTCAACAGCATAATATGGAACAACATCTCGTGTCAAACAAGGTGGTGGTGATGGAAGTTGACTAAACTTCTCATCAGCCCAACGGAAAGCAAGAACAATGGTTCCTTCGAAGTTCGCCCAATGAAGAGCTCCATTTACAAACACGCCAACACATTTTCTAATATATTGCATATCAACATCCATCGTTCCCGCATTTCTCCATCCAGTGCCACTGCCCAGAGTGTATATCTGAACGACCCCAACATTTGAATCACCCTCGGGCACATATATCCTAACAACCTTGTACTCATTGGTCGAACTACTACAACCAAATCCAGTCCACCAGTATTTTCCTTCAAATTCAGGAAGGATAACATATTCTCTGGTGATTGGATTATAGATATAAAGTCCAGAATAATGATATGGATCAGCCTTGTATTCCGTAGACCATGAACTCAAGCAAACTAAACCATTACATGAACTAACAAAAGCATAATTCTTAAATGGAAGGTTTAAATCAATCCTTGTTGTTCTAATCTCTTGACAATTCTCATCATACTCAGCATAATAAAATTCATTTAGCCATTGATTACGAGTCAAGATAATAGAACCTAACTCACCAGTAGAATTAAGACCAGGATCCAAGTGCAACCGAGAGAATGATGGAAGATGAACAAGATCTCTCCATGGTTTGCAAACTAATTTAGCCTGCAAAACAGATTCAGTCGGTAACCTAGTTAATACGTCTAGTATGATTTCTTCTTGTAGATCGTTGAACCTCCCCATGATGAAATCCTTGATAAGAGAAGGCTAATAGTGATAGCAAAAGAGACGGAGATTAAATTGAACTGCTAAAGCAAAAAATTGAAGGGTTATTTATTTGTTTTAAGGATTTGGGACGCGACCATTATTGACCATGACTCGGATGAATATTCATACTCAAAAAAGGATTTGGAATCCTTGACAGCTGCCAGTTCTTGCCTGCATATGAGATATTCCTCAACTTAGAGAGCTTGATGTGAATATCCTTGGCCTAGATTGCAAAAACATCAGATATCCAGAATTTATGCAATTCCGAGTTTAATTTTAAATGCACCGTTGTTAGTCAGACTACAATTCAATTCATGGGTAGTAAGTAATAACATTTCTTCACACCACAAACAAACAGATGATTAGTCAAACGGGATTGTGGGATTTATTTGCTTGAGCCGTGCTATATGAAATTCTAAGCCACTTTAGAGTCGCCAAAAAGCACTAGCTCATTGTTATTCAGTCTCCTAGCAAACTTAACGCCTGCTTCTGTCCCCTGTAACTCAACCACAACCGAGATCAGAATGGGTCTTTTGATCCACCAAAAATAACAGCTAAGGAATCAAATTGTCAAGTGCCTCGCAACACTAAGGAATACTAAATAGTCATCTCCATGATATCAAATTGAAAAACAAAATTACTGCAGTCCATATTCACTACATTTCGTGATAACTGCTTGTGTGAATGTATGTATGTGTCGACATATTCCATCCAACTGCTTTGCTTCTGCAAAATAATTCCTACATTCACTACATATACGAAGATGAATTTTTAGATCATAATGATAGGACTGTACCGTACCCTAGTACAAAGAGCTGCACCATTCTAATAAGAGCAGATGATTCAATATAGATAACCCTAAACTTTACTATGTATAAGCAATTTCCCCTCTTTTTCTTGGGGTGCATTCTTCCCCCGAACTTGAAGTGCACTCCTCATTTCAGCAAGAGAAGGAAACTCTGTTTATAATTATATTGTATGTTACATAAAGTGGGTGAACTCGACCAACTAAAAAAGGATGCGAAAATCCTCACTCCGACAAATGAATCTCTGTCACACAAACTGTAGATAAGTAGTGAGAGGTATCTTGCCTGACTTGTGTGAACACAAATCTAAGACTCAACAGCAGAACTCAGTGGGTGTTAAGATTAGGTTTGTCACCTATAATCTCTCATTGAAACTTCCATGGCATTCATAATGGAAGTGTTTTCTCTTTCTAAACAGTTTCACCAACTTTGCGTAGCATCCCAAGGTTATGGTTATTAGTGTTCACTATTCTTCTGTTGATTCCTATCCAAAGCATTATTTTTCTTGGATTGAACATGTTCAGCAACTCAAAATCATACACTAAGTCTCGAAAATGACAACATTAAAATATCATCTGAAAACTAAAAATCGAATAGATTTAGAAGGCTACAAGCCTAGGATTACTGGGAAACCTCTCTGCTTCCCACGATTCAGAATGCATTTTTTTTTCTTATACAAGATAATAAGCTTACCAAAGTTAGCATATTCTCCACTAAGATTAAATCACGAAATGCACAATAAACATCGCAATAAAAAGCTACAAAAGTAATTCTTCATACACGATATAAGATCAGCATATATTGTCTATTAATTAGATTCAGAACTGAACCCTTGTTATCGAATCTCTAAATGCTTAAAATTTTCAATAGGTAATTATCATTACACTTACCTGGTAATATCTGACATTGTTCAGCCTTCTGCTTCTACGGCTTCTTCAGGTATCACGGTTCCCTGTCTCCTCACTTGAAGTTGCTCCTTCACTGTATTCCAAACAAATTATGTTCTCAAAGATCAAACTATGTTCTCAAAAAAATTCACAAGAAAACTCAAATAAATATCGAAACATTTTTTATTTTTATTTGATTTTGAAACCGGGACAACAAACAAAAACTAACAAGAAAAAGCAATAGAGGACTCAACCTGAAAATTGTGAGTTAAAAAGAAGGAGGGCATGAAAGCCACACTTCAATAATGTGGTGAATAGCTGCGAAAGCAGCAAGAGCATGCGCAACACCGTCAGCATTCTTTTTGACGTGAAAAAACTCAATGTCTTCAAATTCATGGAGCAAATCTCTGATCATGTTAATATGATTTTTCAGTCGCCACGGGAAGTCAGAGCTGTTGTTCTTCAGAATGTTTATCACAATCATGGCATCACCTTCCACAACTATATTTGTGAATCCCTGTTCAACAGCAAGTTCCACAACAATAAGTGCTCCACAAGGTTCTGCTTCAAGAGGAATTGCAAAAGTGGAAGCTTCAATTTTACAACCCTTGCAATCCTTTAAACTATCTCTTGCAATAGCAGAACTAGCAAAGCCCTTGGGTCACGCAGCTCCCAGTACAGGAAAAATCATCATTGACGACACTAGATAAGAGTTGTAGTACCCCTACGACAACTCCATTTCATGCATTGTGGAATGGGGGTATTATAGAAAGTCCAAGATTTTCTACAATGGTTGACAAGGGTTGTAAAGGGTGATGTGATTCATGGTTCGATAATATTTTGCCAAAGTTGTGTTTCTCTTTCGATTTTTTTTATAACCTAACACAACTCTTGCTTATGTTGTAGGACTATTTTACACAACAAAGGATGCGTATCGTAAAAATATGTAACACAACACTTGTATAAGTTAAAGGTCTATCTTAGACAACCTACGATGTGTATCATAGAAGTATGTAACACAACACTTGTATAAGTTGAAGGACTATCTTGGACAACCTAGGATGTGTATTGTGGAAATATGTAACAACTCTTATTACTATTATGAATAAGCTTTTCTACAATACTTGACTAAGAGTTGTAAAGGGTGATGTGATTCATGGTTCGACAATATTTTGGCAAAGTTGGATTCTCTTTCGATTTTTTTTTTTTTGAAAGCCTAACACAACTCTTGCTTGTGTTGTAGGACTATTTTACACAACAAAGGATGCATATCGTGAAAATATGAAACACAACACTTGTATAAGTTGAAGGTCTATCTTAGACAACCTAGGATGTGTATTGTAGAAATATGTAACAACTCTTATTATTATTATGAATAAGATTTGCACAACACTTGTTAGAGTTGTAGAAATATGTTGGACAACACCTAGTTATGTCGTAAAGACATTCTTTCATAACCATTGGTTTGTGTAGTTGAAATATGGAACACAACTCTTATTAGAAGTTGTGTGCATAAAACTATTTTGAAAAAAAAAAATTATAGCTGAAACCGAATTGCGGAAAGTATTTCACATTCACATTAAGCTGCCATTGTAACACATTTACATTCATTCAAGTTAACCTGCCACTCCAATTGCATTACCTAGATAACTTCAAATCACCTTGTATGAAAGTGTGTTGCGCAACAAAAGAAAAGAAAATGATAGATTTTGTTACATGAACAAGCATATTATGGACATAACATAAATCAAACCCTGCTCAAGAACCATTTTTCAAGCTTGTTTGCATCAAGCTCATCAGTATTCCCAATGTTAACCTGAACAGGCTTAACTAATAAATCGACAACAATTTTACGCACTTCCTTGGGCCAAGTTGCAGTGTACATTAGCGTCCGGAGGCGAGGAGGTATCTCATTAATAATTTTCTGAATCTTTGGCTCAAAATCCATGTCCAAAATCATGTCTGCCTCATCAAGATGTCAAGACAAATGCTCCCATTGCTGTTAATATTAGGGTGGAATACCTTTGTCCTGAAGGCAACCTGCAAGAACAGATATAAGTTAAACAAAGAATGCTATTTAGAAGAGTTACCTTTATTGGGACGTATGGAGCAAACCCAATTCTTGGGATAAACCAAACAAGATATTAGAATCAACCTCCATGGAAGAAAAATCAATCCATTGATCAATATGAGCCTGCACTGCACAAGTTAACAAAATGAGATCAAGAATGAACAATTGGAAAATTTCACCAATTGTAGTACAACCATGAAAGAGAAAATAATAAAATACGGCCTTTAAGAAATAATAACATTGTGTACTTGTCCAAGTTCATGCTTAGCAGATGTCAATAACATAGGCTACAATTATGGATTGTTAGACTCAATCCATGGAACAATCAATATAAAAGACATTCACTACTTAAGCTCATATGCACCTACAAAAAAACAAAACATAGAACTCCTATATGTGTGCGAAGGAAGAACATAGTACAACTACAAATGATGTGATATACGACATTTTAAAATGCTGAAAGATATCAACTGCACTGCCAAAATCTGCTCAAAGAATTATACCAACTAACATAGCCAAGTGAATACAAACAAAAGAAGTATGCGGGCGAGCAACAAAACTCCGCGATGCATCGGTACTCCACCATATGCAGTTGATCAGCTAGAAATTATAAGAAGCCTAAAATCTGAAATTAGAATACTGAAATCCCATTTCACCTTGCCGTAGGACGCAGCTCGCCGACGAAGGGCCTTTGTATACTTAGGCTGGATATTGAGAGCCTGGTTACAGTCTTCCACGGATCTCTCCCACTTTCCAAGTTTAGACCAACAAACTGCTCTATTACAATGGAGAACAGATTTGGAAGTGTCCGACTTAAGACCTTCTCCATAAGTGGAAAAGGCTTCGGCAAACTTACCTGAATTGAAGAGATCATTCACACGGGCGCGAGCTCTTGCCACTAGCCTCACATTGTTAAGCATCACTGCAACTTCAACATTTCGATGATAGATGAGCCATGCCTTCTCATCAGCCGAAGATGCATTCAATTCAAGACCCTTAGAATATATTTCGTACAACCATGTTTGAATCATGATTCATGAGTCAAACACGA
Source organism: Papaver armeniacum (assembly GCA_023531295.1). Lineage (NCBI taxonomy): Eukaryota > Viridiplantae > Streptophyta > Magnoliopsida > Ranunculales > Papaveraceae > Papaver > Papaver armeniacum. The sequence continues at coordinate 48,269 of JAJJWW010007923.1, read as the reverse complement.
GTTTTCACCAACACCAGAATACAGAAAGAAAATCCGAGTACTGGAGAAATTTGAATTATGGAAATATGTATGGTGTCAACTATCAAATTCGAAACTACTTTCAAACTTATGCAAGTATGAAATAGACAGATATACACTACACATCAAGAGCATCAAGACGACGCCTTTCTGATCTCATATTTTATATTTTTACCTCTAATCTCCCAAAGTCTCATTAGTAATAACTCAAACAAGACTCAATCTTCATAAAAAAAAAATCAAAACTGTAGTATATTAGGTCACCTACCCAGTACCATCTCAACTTGTGCACGAACAAAGAAGATGTAAGCATCCGATAGCATCCCGAAAAACTTGGTCTGCGAGAAGGAAACTGGTGATGGTTCGAATTTGGGTATTTTTCCTAAGCAAGAATCTGCATCATCTAGTTTATCGAGCTTCGAAGGGCTTCACCCTGCAGAAAGGAGTCGTAAAATTCCATTCTAACCATTTCAGGCTATCCGATTTTATCCATAATAAATCAACTCAACAAGCAGGATTATGACAGACATTAAGTCCACAATACGATTTTTACCGAGGAGAAGATTCTGCTCCAAAGAAGCGATGGTAGCATCACATTCCCTCGATGATTTCTTCCAATCACCAATTCTTCGCGAGTCAAGACATCTATTTAAATGCCTCTCTCTATCGCTTGCAACTTTTGCAACTTGGTTGGATCGGGATGCTTCCCTTGAAAAGAAATGTGCTTCCTGGCAATCTCAACATGACCTAACCCGTAAGAAGATCAACATTAAATGTACTTCAAAATTATGAACTTGATCCCCGAACATCTTTATTCCTAAGGCATCAAAGTCACCAAAACAAGCTAATAAATAGGAACTAATTAATGAATTAGATAGATGGCCCTTTACAAGTAGGAACAAATGAAGATAACAAAGAAAGCTCAATCTTTCTCAGGTGGGCTACAAAAGTTACTCATGAATCTAAACTAATGAAGCAACCATAAGGAAAAACAGACATTCAATGGATCATGTTTATCGGAAAACCTCGAAAGCTCGTAGATAAAAAAAATGGACCCATGAATTATTTTCTTTTATTTTTTTGACTAGCAAGGACCCATGAATCTTTCCTAAACTAGTATCGGGATGTAAACACAAAAAAAAACTTTTTTTAACTCTAGAATCCAAACTAACTTTTGACTTTTTGATTTCGAAAAGCCGAAAAGCTACTTCTAATGTGTCATCCAAACATGCCATTAAAGGACAATTCAAAAATGGTCACACGATCTGTAAAAATGACTTATCATTTCTCGGTTCTATTTAGATGTTGCCATATAAGGACTTACATTTGGGCTGTCCTTTTTGGTCCGCCTCCATCAGCTTCGATTCAATAGTGTCTCACCGTACAAAAATTATCTAGTGAATATTACCATGCATTAAAAGTTACCGTGACATTTTGGCACTAATCTTTAGAAATTATAAATGAGCATTTGGCATTTAAGAGTTGATTGGTGGGATATTTGACTTACATTCAGAATGTCGTTTCACACTCCTTCATTGCTTGGCTCGATAGACATGGGATGAGATAGATGCTTGACTTATGGCATAAAGAAAGAGGATAGTGATTTCACATGTCCTTTTAACGGCATGATGATGGATAGATTCTATTTCCAATCTTGTATTCTGTTCGTTATATCATATTCCGTTTTTTTCTTCTTGAATACGTACATACTTGGTAGAGTTTCGATTCACATGAAAATGCAGGGCAGGTGTATAAGTTACTCCAGTCTGTCAATTGGCACCGAAACTCACCGAAAAGTAGAGATGGAACTTCCGGTATATGACGATGGTACAACCTAATGTGAGGTTAGGTTGTTGGCTTGGATTAAAATTATCATCCCACCCATCAACACATTTTTTGTTTGTTTGTTTCTTCTTTCTTCTACGTTTGCATGTGTTATTTGGTGTAAGTCCCTCATACCATCCAACTGCAAGACATTTTTGGAATGATTAATATTTAACCCATTTACCACGAAAATGGAGTGAACAAGTGCTACAAAAGGTTAATTGCCAAGTGATTGGATTTCGAAAATGCGTCCAAAAATGAGGTTAATTACAATTTCTAAGATGTTGGAGTAAACTGTGAAGACAATATAATAATAAAACCATCAAAGCGTTAGAAATAGAAGGGGCGCGATCCGTGGACAGACTTAGTCTCACAGAGTCTTAAAAACTCGTACAGCCGATAGATTTTCCAATTACGAACGGCTAAGATTTTAACATTAGATAGATGGGTTTTTTAAGTGGTCCATGACCCGATTTAATACTCCCCTTATTGTACTGTTCTCTTTTTTCTATCGAGATTTTTGAGGGGTCTATGAACTTTTGTTTTCTCCTTCCCGTTTTCTTTTGTTGTTCGTTCTAACTTTAAAGAAATTGTTAATAGCCGCACTCGATCGATAATATTACAATCCCATATTAGATCAGAACCCAAAGAAATCTCCAAGCCTCCAACACCAGTCAAAAGAGTCCAAAAAACAGTTCAAATGGACATAATCATTCATTTCTTCCGCAAATGCATGTTATGTTTTTCATCAGCATTAGTCATCCCCTAAATGCAGAGTAAACCCAAATTTTGTTCACCAATTCAAGAAGACTAATTAACCTAAATTAAATTCAAATTTGAAAATCAGATTGACAAAAAAACGAGAAGAACTAGTAAATAAAATCAATGAAAATTGTAATAAATTGATTGAAAATTAAGAGTAATGTTAATAATAAGGAATCAAATTATATACCTGTTTAAGGGTGAAAACTATTTCTGCCGGTTTTGGTAATTTGGGGTGTGTGGATGAGAAATGAATATAAACCCTAAACAAATGCACTTCACGGAGTGCTTGTGATTCGAGAAATCAATCTGCACAACTCGCCTAAACCAAGAAATGGTCGTTCCAGGACTTGGTTCGGTCACAAAGTGAAGGAGATGGGGTTGATCTTAGGGAGGGAAGCGAAGAAGGTGTTGAGATTGTGGAGGTGTTTGTTGTTGTATGACTTGTATCAGAAAGCTGAACTTGCTTGCAGGATATAAGCTATCAGTTCTGGTGTTTGAATATGATTGTGTTAACACTTGGTTTTCTATCTTGTCCTGTGTTGTTGAAATAGGGAGGAGAACCTATTTATACATAGCATTAAGCCGAACCCACGTCTCTCATGGGAAGTGGAGGAAGTGGAGTGATGGAGTAGTGGAGTTGTGTGTTAGTGTCACACTACCAGTCTTGTCCACTTCTTTCGTCATCACTAACCTTCAATGAATTCCTGACACATTCTTGTGATGGCGCATTGTGCGCTTCACGCAGAAACCGCGCACCAATACCCCAGTATGTGACATGTTGATGTCTCGATTGTGTGGATCGTGGGACCCACAGAAGGTAGCAAACGGTGCTAGGTTAAATAACTAAGTTATTTGGGAAACCGATATTTATGAAATATCGTGTGTATTCTATGCATGTAATGCATTGAATATATTCAGCATGTATGAAACATCGTTGTTTTAAGGCTTGATCGAGTAATTCACGATCAAGCTTCTTAAAATAAAGATCATGTCCAACCATCTTCGAGTGATCGTTTGGAGGATGCATGGGCGAGCCATGCTTTGGCCGATCACTCTATGTGGAAGAGTGGCGGACGGTGATCATGGGGATGCCTCATTGGTCGCTTAACTCCTAACCAGGGCTGCTTAACCAAGTTGGTAGAGTTGGACGGACGAGATGATCTGGGACACTCATCTCACATCGTTGATGAAGTTTTAGGGTTTTGAAAAGGTGTGCAAGCATCACTCTTCAAAGTTGGTCGAATCTAAGCATGGGAGACGTTTTTGAAAGGACCGACCGGGCATGCGTGTAGATGGCTTGCTTGGTGTACACGTCCGTACCTCACTAACCCATGAAAGTGTGATCTAAACCACTCAATTTTTCCTCCGCAAAGAGGAGCGGCCGAGATTGATTTGCGAAAGAAATCCCATGCCGCAAAGGAGTTGAAGACTACACGTCATGCCTACTTTGGGCGCGCGTTTCGAAACGTCCAGCCATGGTTGGCCTTGGTCGATCAGTCAGGCGTGTAGATGGGCCCACGGTGATCATGTTGACATGCTGGGGACCCTTTGAATCCACATCTACACCCTCCATCTATGCTTGCGAAGATGGACGCTCGTGATCGATTAACGACACATGTAATATGTCGCAAACCCTAATTAGGGTTTTGGATCGGTCGTGTGTACACGACTTCAACCTAACGGTTTGGCAGGCTATGCTCCTCCTTTGGGGAGGCCGACCTGGGGGCCCACATTGGGTCAGTGAACATGGTGATACCCGACCGACGGTCCTAGGCTCGATTTAAGCCATCCAAACATGCTGGTGAAGTTGGATGGTCGTGATCAATTTGGGACCTTAGTGGAATTTCCTGCGACCCTTTAAGCATTACGCCGGCCATACTTTTGGGCAAACGCACGTTGCTCTATGGCTAGGTCAAGAGATGGTCGACCAGGAAGTTAGAGAGGGAGCTCGGTCATGGGATAATCCACGCTGTCCAATCATGCCGGTGAAGTTGGACGGCCGTGGCTGGTTTTGAGAATGTCGTTGGCGGTCTTGTGCGCACAAGCTTTTCCAAGCTGCTCTACACCAGTCCAACCATCCTACTTTAGGCTGGTGTTCGATGATTATTTGGGAGGCATGGTATGTATTCGACCGACCAGGGCATAAACGGGCCCGCTGGTGGTCATTAAGGTGGTAGCCTGCTCCTGATGAGGATCGTCTAGGATGGTTAAATCATGCGGCCAACTTGCGTGGTCGTGATTATTTCCGAGACTGATATGGACAATCCAGATTCAAATATGCTCAATCGGGCTAGTATAACACACCGAGAGATGTACGCTCAATCGGGCTAGTATAACACACCGAGAGATGTAGCCTGTACGGGTATTTCGTGCATGCCTCACTATTAACACTTGGATATTCGTGTTACTCTGCTTAGAGCAACACTCAGTCGTCATGCCGCACTAATAATGAGAGTTCTGTGGGAACATCACAGGAAATACAAGGCTAGTCATGCATTAATTACTAATGTTATAAATTCACAGGGTATATGGGATTGTTGCCACATGCTCCATTCTAGGTGAATTAGTAAAGTAAAGATGGCTTTCATCACTTATCAGTGGCTTTATCCTTTGCAGGATGTCAGCGCATAAATTTGGTTTTACAATTTTAGCCCTGAATTAAAATCCACCATCAACAATACCTAAGATGGTATTACTCTGAAAATAATTTAGCCCATAATCCAACTCCAAATCAAAATCCTAGAAATCCCTAAAGATGAATCGGTTAAAAACCGATATGAAACTGAAATATTCGACTTACCAATGAAAAACGGGATCACTTTCATATTTTAGAAATATTAAGCACGAAAACTCTAAAAGAAATCAACTAAATCAATGATCTAATCCACTGATGGTAGCTAAGATTTATTTTTGTTGCAGAAAGGTGGAAGAACAACTTATAGAGGAAAGGTTAGTAGAAGAGCGAATGATTTGATACACAAAACTAAGTCATCAATACTGGCTTGGGCAGCAGCAGTAGAGCATCCAGTTCACCTGAACTTTTCAAATACAGTGCTTAGTTCATGGGACGCCATCTTGTAATATGTAGTGTAGTGTTCTTTATGTAACCTGTAATTTTCTTTTGTTTTTTCCATTTATCTACCACTGGGTAGAAACTTTGTATATTCTATTTCTACTCAATACATTCTCTCTTTTGATCAAAAAACGAGAAAATACCAAAAGTCAAATAGATTTTCACTTTTCAATTCGGGTCATGTACCAAGCTACTAAACACGCGTATTTGATGTTAATGTGATTGCAGGTTTCCCTACAATCACACCCTAATGAATTTACACAATTATTTGCTCAAACCTCAAGAACGATTACCAAATCTTTATTAATTTCTTTTGTGAATCTTACAAGAATGATAAGAATACAAGGAAATAAGAATTACCCTAGACTGTCTCTCTGCTCTTTGCTTTCTCACTATTCTCCCCAAATAGATCTACCCTTTCTCAAGTCTACTTGGTCCTTTATATAGGATGTTACATAGTGGATGACAGATAAGCCAACCTTTATTTTCGGATCTGGCCCGCGTCATCCTCGCAAGCTTACAAGGGTTTTCTTCGCACGTGTTCTCCAATCTCGCAAAGTCTTCACACTTTCCTCGTGATTAGGCTGACGTCATCTGCTACGTCATTCCTCAAATAGTCTGTAATGGTCTTCGCAAATATTTGTTGGTTAAATTTTCGCTGGAATACTGTTGTTGCGAGATTCTACTCCTACATCTTGCCACTTCTCATGTATTCTCTGCGAAGAAGAGAAAGATATGAGAACCTCTACTTCATAATGCCGCGGCCGCTTATCTTTCTACCTTCTCTTATACAAACAAGACTCTGTATTTTACGCAGAATGAATTACATGTGTCTTTTCAACCATCTATTTCTTGACACGTCTTTTATAACCGTCATTTCTCAACCGTTCAAGTCTTGTCTTCGTATTAATGAGTTTATCTTTTCGAGATATCCTTCTCTCTATATATATCCTTCTTAATCTTCCACTTATTTCTTTTTACTTTCCTTTCATTCTCTCTACAACTTTTCTTCAATATTCTTCTGCAAGTTCCGCTTCTGCTATTGCACTTTTTTGTTTCTTCTCTTTTTAATCTTTACTTCTTCCACATTCCCATACTTAAAGATGCCTCCAAGTGGTCGTAGATATGAAAATTATTTTGAAGAAATTCAAAAAGATCTCTAAAATAGAGGTTTTACATTATCCACCATTCCTGATCACAATTTTAAATCCATTCTTTCTTCTAGATTATTTTCTGATCATCATTGTGACAATTAAAAGATCATCGTCTCGCTAGGTCAGCTTCTCGCTGGTCTTCCCATACCTCTTTATGACCCCAATATTCCTTTGTTTTACGAAATCCTTTCTCATGCGAACATTTCGCGAGCCATCTACCAATTGTGCGGAGACTGTATTCGCCTTATATGTGAATTTTCCCATCGCGATGCGGGCTTGGGATCTCTTTATCTACCATTGATTAGTAGGAAAAATTGTGGGTTTGGTGTTGTACTCATTTCATGTGAACAAACTGTGTGATGTCGTGTTGTTATTTTTTTTTTATTTTCTTTTCTTATCTTTTCTAGGTTAAAATAAGTATTCCTTAGATGGAGTACCTCAACATAATGAGGGAGATCAAAAAAAATAATTCAACCACACACGGAAGAATTTTCTTTTATTTTACAAACTTAATTTTGTTGAAAAGGAGTTGGTTTATGTAGTCTTTCTTTAACGTGTGATACACGTCATTCTTATAGATCTTTCAATAATGTATTCTTGTTGGTGTATTATTTTTGTTTGTACCCAAAATAAATTTTGGGCACGAAACACGATGAATGGAAGATTTGGTGTGTTTTTAGGGTTAGGAGACGAATTGAAGATAAAAGAAATTGACACAAGTTTTACGTGGTTCGGCGCGGTTTCCTACATCCATGGGTGAATCCCCTTGGGGAGTAATTTTTCATTGATATTCGTATTACAGCGTTCTTTTTCTTGTATTCGCTACCCCTCTTTTTCTCTCGGGGCCTCCCTATTTATACAGTTTTAGAACCTAATTTCGAGATGGACTTAAATGACATTAATATCCCCAACCATCAATTATGCATGAAACTGCCTGCATGCCTGGTGAGATTAATTCTGCATGAAACTGCCTGCATGCATGCTGGAATCTATTCTGCCTGAAACTGCATGAAACTGCCCTCCTGTTTTAATTCTACACTTGCTGGCTTTGAATGCCTCATGGAATTAATCCGCATGAAGCTATCCTTGCATGCCTCCTTGTGTTTAATTCGCATGAAACTGCTGGAATCAATACTGCATGCCTCCATGATAAATTCTGCATGAAACTGCTCATTCATGCTTCCATGATAAATTTTGCATGCCGGCAGACTGGACTGATGGTTGATAGGCATAATGGCTGATAGTATGGATGGATGCTGGCTGGTAGACTGGATTGACTGTACGGGAAGAGACTGGCTGGCAGTGCGACAGAGTACTTAGCTGAGAATTGGTTGGCAACATCGCTGACAACATGAGTGGAAAACGCATGGCAGCACATCTGGTCAGCATTGCTAGAAACTGGATGGTTTTGACTGTGACTGAGTGTTGACTTTGACCATTGACCGAGTGTTGACTTCGACCATTGACCGGTTATTGTAATACCGGGCAGGCTGGTGGGCTGCTTCGGTTGACTGGTTAGAGGACTTGGATGAGGGTCAAAAGATGATTCAAGCTCCAACTGGGCCCATTATGTGGCATTTTTGGTTATGGTACAAACATTGCCCCCTCTTAATCTCCAACTTTTTGGGGGTTAAAACATTTTCGTTTTCCTTAGTCAATCACAAAACTCGCCCCCAAGTGTGGATTATTGATGTTGAGGCGATTGACAACCTTCTCCTGCTGTTTGCGAAAGTCAAGACGCCCCCAAGAGTAAATTTCTGTTGCTGAAGTGCAAAGAAAACTGTCTTCGTTGATTATGGAAATTGTAATCAAGTCGCCCCCAATTGAGGCTATTGTGTTCGGCGGGAAACAATTGAGTATGAACCATTGTTGTATGCAAAATAGGGATCGAAGGCTGAACTGCTCTGTAACGGAAGCGTGATGCTTGAGTGGACTGATGTTGTGAGTGAGTGATAACTCCTGACGTAAAATTGAACTGTGGTAGTTTCATTGGACTTGTCTGCGATGGCCACAAAAAACTGTCTTCTACAGTAATGAGCAAAACTGGGTAGTAACAACATTGGGCAAAAATGGTTTGCAGCCGCTTCAATCACCGACTGACAGAAGAAACGAGTGAAACTCAATCAAAAGAGATATGATCACTGATCAGCAGGATTTGCGAACATAGCTGAACCGCAAAGCAGCCTTCGATCACCGAATGAAGCAATGACGAGCAAGATCGCAGATCGGCAGCAAATTGCAGTCACCGGATCGCAAGAATCGCGAATATAGCCGGGATCGGGAAGAATCTCGATCACCGATCGCAGTTAAAGATCGAGCATTGCAGCAGCCAGGATCACTGGGATCATAGGAACTCGCGAACATAGCCGACTACAACAACTTCGATCAGCTAGAGTGCAAGAAAGATCGAGCATTGCAATAGCTCGCGATCAGCTAGATCATAGGAGCGACGAAAAATCAGATCGCCGCAGCCTCGCGATCGACTGATCATAGGAGTTGCGAATAGAGCCGATCAAGCAGCAGCTTTGATCACTGGATCACAGAAGAACGAGCGTAACCGCACTTCAGCAGCCTACAATCACCGGACTGCAATGCTTGATCAATCGACTGCAAAGAATAGCCGAGAAAAGTTCCATCGCAGCAATTGCGATCAGCCTAGACTGCGTAAGGCGATGAGCAAAACTGCACTGCAGCAGCTGCGATCAGCTGGACTGCAAGAGCTGCGAACAGAGCTGGATTGCAGCAACTTCGATCAGCTGGACTGCAATCAGCAACGAGCAAAACTGCACTGCAGCAGCTGCGATCAGCTGGACTGCAGGAGCTGCGAACATAGCTGGCTCACATACGCTTTCATCACTGGAATACAAAGCAGAGAACGAGCAAAGTGGCATCGCAGAAGCCGCAATCATCCTGGGTCAAGGAGCTGCTGAGGGAGTAGACTTAAATATTTCGATAAATCTGAGTGTAACAGTTATAAATAAAACCATACTGCATCAGTTGTGTCCAACTGAATACAGAATTGATGAGCAAGATCGATCAGATCGATTGCCCAACTGGTACAACTAGATCGCATCGCTTGCGTCCAACCGAGTACGTAATTGATGAACAAATCGATCTGCATCGGGCTATGGCTCAACGAAAGTGCAAAGCTTTTTTGAATGGACTACAACAATTTGATCAACTTAACTGTGGCATTTTAACATTACTGATTGCAATAATTGCGTCAAAATATTAGGGTGTATGCTCGCCCCCTCTTAATCTTGTAACTCGTTGGAGGATTAAGAAGTTTGGGTTACCTGAAGTTTCGATTTTTGAAGCTGAATTCCGCATTGCATTTAGGCGCCATGTAACTCACCCCCAAGCGTATGGAGTGTTACGCAGCCTCGCCCCAAAAGAGTTATTTTAGACCATGAGGTGTTACATATCTTGCCCCCAAGTGATAGTCACTCACGTTGAAGTGATATGCAACTCGCCCCGTAAGATAGTGATTATCATGTCGCTCAATGCTCGCACAAGGATGTACTTCCTTGCTGTATCTGGCTCGCGCATGAAATTTTGAAGTTGTCTGCTATCTATAATTCGCGCGGGGGGCCAATCCCACTATTCCAGATGGGCGCAGAATTGAAATGTGTACATCTCCTCGTGAGAAGATGCTCGCCACATTATAGGTGTCTGATTGAACAAAAGTATGCATGATATATAAAAAGATGCGAAAATATGCAAATTGTATACGTACCATATTACAAGTGTTATTGCGACTTTGTTTATGAGGTGATTAGGATGTCCACTAGCTATGTTGATGTTTTCCGCCGCGACGACGACTAGTGTAATTGCCTTAGCGTGTCGGCTTGACTCAGCTACTAGATTTGCTAGAGGGTATCGAAATTCACCAAATGAACCAAAATCGGATTGCAGACGATTGCCATGGAACCGTATTCCAAAGAAGCTGCGATCATCTTAATCATGCTGTTATAAGGAAAACTCGGATCAGAAAGCGATTCTTTGAAACCAACTACGTGTTCGATCATATTGAATCAATCGAGTTAAACGAAAAGAGTTTGCGGCAGTTCGAACAAAAGAATGCATTATTTGATGAAGAACTAGACTACAACAATTCGATCAACTGGACTGTATCAGTTTTAACTAGCACTGAATATGTGCGTGTAGAGGTTTATGAATCGAACCACTACTCACAAACTCGCACACTGGCATTTTGTGGGTAGAAACTCGACGCAACATCGTCCCCGAACATTGAATATGATAAGCAGTTTTCACTTGATAGTGGTGATGTGCCGCTCGAAACCCCAAAAATAATTTTTTTTCAAACTCAAGAGTTTTCACCTCCATATTGTAGGAAATTGAAAGGCGATTTCAACGAGCCAAAAATCACTCGATTCGGACTTAAAACCAAGAAGTTATTGGACTGGCGATGTGCGCGCACCTTTGATGACGTGGTGGTGGCGTGGCACCAAATCTGGCGACGTGACAAGGCGATGTGGATCCATGTTGACGTGGCAATCTTCGATTGGTTGAAATTGGTGACGTGGATCTTGACCGACTAGGCGAGCTACCACGTGGCAAATGACGTGGGTGAACAAAAATATGAAGTGGGTGATAGGACACTAACGATGGTGAAACAGACACCTTACTTGACGGGGGTGAAACTTGATTGAAGTGGGTGGACATGTAGTAACGTGGGTGAACAAAACATCCAGAAGTGGGTGAGGATCTTCAACGCGGGTGAACGACACCCCCAGAAGTGGGTGAGGCTTAGCCGTCGGCCTCTTTTTTTTTTTTTTTTTTTTTTTTTTTTTGAATTAGAAACTTTTCGCCACTACGTGAACAGTAATCTTTCCTCTGTGTATTTGGCGTGATTTTGAAATCTATTATCTTTTCCTTCAAGGCTCCTTGCAACGGTTTTTCTGCTTCCAACCTTCAAACATGATTTTATTTAACTGTTACCATTTGTCACGAACTTTTAGCAGGTTTGATTTTAGCTACGGTTCCTGGGGAGTGTTGCCGTTTCTCATGGACTTTCCATCACCGTTGTCGGCCTTTTCTGGAACTTTTTGAGATGCTTTTACGGAGGTCTTCTCTAGGATTTTCAAGCGCTTAGAGATGTAGGCAACTTGACCATCCGTGCGATCATGACAGTACCGATTTTGTCATACATCAAACTCGAACAGGTGGATAATGCATTATTTGAGAAGTAATTTTTTTTAATTTTTTTTAACTTTTGACTTGAACGCTGCAGATAGAACATCTAACAACAATCTTGGTGAATTTTGCGGTGAGTCGGCTTTGGTGGCTTACATCGCGATCTTGGATCGCACGATTGTGATCAATCGGGATCGCAAAGCCGACTGCGATCAGCTGGACTGCCGTGATTGAAATCAAAACTAGAACAAGCCATGTTGCAGATCGAATATCCAACAATATTTTTGATGATGTTTAACGCCATTTTTTACCGTGGACCGAACTTCACGAGAGCGGTTTCATCGGTCTTTGTAGGGATGCGATTTTAGTGGTTTCCGAAGGTAATGGTTTTAAACAAATTTGAAAGCAAGAATCTTGATTGCGGCGATTCGATCAACTGGACCGCAATATGTGCGATTATATGGTCAGCAGCGATTGCGATCGAGTGGTTATACCATTGTGATCAAAGGCGGGTTGCGCGACTACGATCAACCGGTACCGCGATGATTTTCACGACGTTCAAAACAGCTTTTTCACGGAAAGCGATTTTGAAGCATTTTGTACAACTTTTCTCAATGGGAGAACACGATTCCTTTTCTCGTATCCCCTTAGTCGGCGCCAATGTTTGTACCCAAATTTACTCTTGGGCACGAAACACGATGAATGGAAGATTTGGTGTGTTTTTAGGGTTAGGAGACGAATTGAAGATAAAATAAATTGACACGGGTTTTACGTGGTTCGGAGCGGTTGCCTACATCCACGGGTGAATCCCTTGGGGAGTAATTTTCATTGATGTTTGAATTACAATCTCATTTTCTCTCCTTACTCTTGGCTACCTCCTTTTTCATTTCTGCTCCTCACTATTTATACAATTGTATACACAATTTCAATATAACTTAAATGACACTAACTGCTCAGTTATGCCTCCCTCTTCAATTCCGCATGAAACTGCTGAAATTATTGTTGCACGTATGAAATCTAGAATAAATATTGCATGGCTCCATCTTAAATTCTTCATGACATCTTTGGAATTAACCATGCATGCCTCCATCTTAAATTCTCGCATGAAATCGTTTGCATGCTTCTTTGAACAAATTCTGCATGAATGATGGTCGGCGATATTAGTGACACCGGGCCGCGAATAGCCGATCGCATGGGTAGAGACCGGGCCGGCAACACATCCGCAACATGGCTTAGAAACTTGGATGGCGGTGAAGGCGAAGAACTTGGCTGGGAATTAGTTGGCGGTCAAGGATGAGTATTTGGTGGAGGTGCGACGAGCAACGACTTTGACAGTTGGCCAGCAGTTGACTTTGACTTTGACCGATTGTTGACTTTGACTTTGACGGGTGTTGACTTTGACCGTTGACGGTCATTGTAATACCGGGCAGGCTGGTGGGCTGCTTGGTTGACTGGTTAGAGGGTTTGGATAAGGGCCAAAAGATGATTCAAGCTTCAACTGGGCCCATTATGTGGCATTTTTGGTTATGGTACAAACAGTAGCCATTGTAACTCAAACATTCTTTAGCAGGACCTTGACTAAACGAATATATTTTATCACTCACCTGACCATCTTTATGCAATTGGTATATCTTTTCATACATACATAGAGATGTTTTTAAATGACAAAAAAAACCGAAGTGAAAATCATTAAAATCGCAAAGGAAATTGTGTTACAATGATATATCCGATACTTACTTTAGTTTCAAACCAATCAGGAAATTCTTTGATGTGTCTTCTATTAACCACGGCATCTCTTAGGCCACGGCTTCGCAGCTCTCTTTTGTGCTCCCTGCAGGTCCAGTGCTTATAACATAGTTAACCACAACAATGCTAAAACATTACGAGATCATGAACAAGTTAATGGATATGAGAACACAAATAAATGACACGCGTACTTCTCATATGGCTGCACTTCTTTGGTACTCAGCAAAGCAGTAAATTTGGATTTGTTTCATCTCTGACTCCGTAAGCTGTCCCCAAGTTTCAGCTCCAAGGGGCCTACCGGATTGTTTGAAAACTATAAATCGATCATCAGGTTGTGGCGCCTCATCATCCTCGTTCCTTTCAAGTTTATTAAATTTTGTAACAACACTATTCAAGTAACGCGTACAAAAAGTGATACATTCATCTATGAGGTATGCTTCAGCCATCGATCCTTCGGGGCAAGCTTTATTCCGCACAAAAGACTTCAACTTACGCAGATACCTAAAGTAATTACAATCAGATTTCAAAGGATGCAAACATAGTGATTATATAATAAGATTTTACAAAAATAAATATTCACCCAAGTCATCAATGTAGTTAGACAGGTATTGTACCTAAAATAAATGAATACCATTACCTCTCGATCGGATACATCCACCTATACTGAACTGGACCTGCACCCTTTGCTTGTTGTGGTAGATGAATGGGAAAATAATCCTTTGTTGACCAAGTGGTTGTGGATATAAGGGGAAGAGAAAGGTAGCTTACGAAGGAAAGTTATTTTTGAGAAGTTTGGTGATGTTGAAGATGCTTGGGTTCCTAAAGATTCTAAGAGAACTTATGGGTAGGGTTTATGGCGCAGTATTCGTAATCATTCGGAAGTCCTTAGAAATGGGTCAAAGATTATAATAAGAAGAGGAAATAAAACAAAATTTTGGGATGATATATGGTGTCATGAAAAAACTTTCAAAGAGTTGTTCCGAAATAGTGGAAAATGAGTATTAAGAAAGAGCTTTAGTTGAAGCGGTGAACAACGGACTTGTGGAATGGCCGTGTTGGATACAAGCTCAACGATTGATGGACCAACCAAGTAACAACGCTTTGATGTTTCTTTTAAGTTTGAGTATCTTGTTTCCGATGTGAGAATGTTTGTTTTGAGAATAGTTTTGTTGTAAGCTGTCTAAGCTCTTTGCTCATCTCTTCTTGTTTCTATCTTAGACCCTTTCTTATTTATATTCAACTTTATCTTTTCAACAAAAAAAAAAAAGACGAAAAAAATGTACGTGTAGAAGAATATCCTTACAATGCTGTAATTCGAGGAGAATCCGTATCAGAATCACAAGCAACCCAATCCCAAGTGTAAGGTGAAGGTAAACACGGATCACCATTCCAATCTTGCAGCTGAATGAAACTCTTTTGCAATAAACCCAATGCTTCCACTAATAAATAAAATACAAGTGATTAGGAAACTTGATTACATGCATGTTAGTTTTTTAATTAAAGAATATACGAAAGGGAGAGAATTACCATCGTCTGAATTGGTTCCTTGAGCTAATTTATCACCAACGATAAACTCTTCAAGGGCATTGATTAGTGGAGGAAGAGTTGAATCATTTGTTCGATCAAATACAATCAAAAATGAAGAGTTGAAACTAGTCACGTTTCGAATGTGGACCTCTATTGCGCGTCCGAAAAGAGGAATGACAGGGTTTTTAGGAACGATAAAACTGTTATCGAGTTTATCATTTACTATAATATCAAATGATCGTTTCTGTGTAGAATTTAATTCAATCACTTCTGAAAAATATGCATTCAAATCACTGTCACCTTTGTATCAAGAATGGAGAAACAGTGAACCATCTTCTAATTCATTGTGAACTTGCTTGGTCTATTTGGTGCTTCTTCCTCAACGAGTGGTCAGTTGTGGGGTGACGCCTCCACGACCTCATAACTCTTATTAGATCGTGGTAGACGAGAGCTACTTCGCCTAGGAGACAGTTGGTACTTAAGGTTCTCCTCTGCAAAGTGATATTGTGGTGTTTATGGGATGAAAGGAACAAAAGAGCGTTTGATAATGTCGGTAGAAAGAAGGCTATAATTGATTCGGTAAAGCTAACTATCGCCTATTGGTTACATAATAGAGGGGTCTTTTACGGTATTTCTTTGGAGCAACTTGCCATCAGCTGGAAGGAAGTTCTTTTTGAACCTCCTTGAGGTATGTAGTTTCCCGGGATTCTTTTGGTGCTTGTTTGTGATCGGTGAATGTTTTTCCTTAGACTCTTATATATGGATGCTGGCTTGTAGCATTCCATTTCCTTTTGTGTTTTTGGTCGGGAGTGTCTCTCTTGTTTTGTCGAGGGACTAGTCCATAGTTCATATACTTTACCTCATATCTATAAAACGTTTAATTTACCGATAAAAAAAGAAAAAAAATATGCATTCAAATGAATAGGAACTGTAAGATTTCTAGTACGTGTATAAGATAAGTATTTGGTTGAATTCAAAGATGTTAATGTTATATAGCTTCCGGAGGTTTATCCTCAATGTTGACATTTATGGATGGCGAGTTACTTATAGCCCTCAACAAACGCCCAGTGTTGTTTAGTGGTCCATATGAGTCCCAAATTCGATCGAAACTATCATCAGGGTACCTACACAATCACCAAATTTTATATTAACCGTTAGTAATTGTTTACGGAAACCAAAATAATCTGTAGCCCCTGCAAGTTGAATATACCTGTACATACCTTGTAAGTGTTGGTCCCAAAAGCAGTCCTATTGATGAAAAACAATGTGACAATCTGAAGGGACATAACGGTAAGCATCTGCGTCTAAACTTCTTACTTCCAAAGCGGATATAAACGGAATGTTATCCGGGTGAGTTTGAGCAAGACATACGTCTATATTGTTACCCTTCTTCAATGAAAATACCACTTCTTCATATTGTGTTCATCCGTGTTATTATTTGTTTCCAGTTGTTCCCATTGAATTGAAGATTAAAAGTAGGTGGGCTTGATTTATTGTCATAGTTGCCGTAATAGAAATTAGCTCGTGCGAGAACCCGATCAGCCGTAGTATTATCTTCGGCTTTATTATCAATGTCTATTGAATAACAATTCTTCTTGCGAGTTGGGAATGCTCTAAGAGTGCTCATAACATTAGAATCAAATTTAGGTTCCGTAGGGCCATTGACTTTATGAATATCTCCAGTTTGTATATAAGGGCCATCCCCGACCCATACGATTGAATTTTCATCAGTACGAGGTTCCAAGGATGAAGAGCCACAATCTATGCTCAAAAACACTGTATATCAAAATAAATGTCAGAATTCAATGAGCAATTAAATGAAGAACTATTTTGTAACGATATTAAATAATTACCTTTTGCAGATACTGGTACAAGGACAAGAAAACATGAGAAGTATGAGAAGACTAAAAGAAGAAGAAGATTAAGAAGTTGGGTATTCATGTTGCTAATAATCTTAAGAAGCAAATGAGTTAGATAGGGAGCTTATATAATGCTTCGTCTGTGGACTTTCTTAAATGGCATATGACTTAATTTGGAAGTTATGATGATCTGAAATGGTCGTGAACTTGTGATTGTGGATAACCATCCAGTAACAAGGGTTGGATCAAGTCTAGTATGCGAACATCACTGTTGAATACATTAACAATTATTTTTTTTGTTTTTCTGGAGGGAAAAAAATGTTGAAACTTCATTGAAAGACGAAAAGAGCGTTACAAATAAGGTTTCCGGAGAAGGAGACTGACAGGCCTCGACATAAGAAGATAAAGCTAATTACAGTCCAATATGGTCTTCCAATGTGCAGTAGTCTAAACCAGTGCAGTAGTCATAATTATGCATGATTGTTACAGGCGGTTATCAAACCAAACTCCACATGATTGAAATGTCGTTTTTGCTTGGTACTGGTAATCTCTCGTGGAGTTTGGGTGCCCTTATAACAGCCTTATTATCCCTGGCTACCTGCAAGTCTTGCTAGTACGGCAAACAAAGAAAGAAAAATCTCTCCACCCCAATACATGAGGGTATAAAACCCGTACCTCTTGTTACAAGTTACAACCACCCAGTGGCGCTGATCAGCTTAACTATTTGACACTTACTTTTTCAATAGAGTATCACGCACATCCTAATTAATTTTTGTTCAAAATTCTGAGATATTCGGGTTTTTCGGTTAAAAATTTGTGTCCCAACATACTGCCATGGACTTCTAGCCTATCATTTGATTTCTTGTTGAATTAACCTTGGAATTTTGGAAAATAATATTTGGATAATTGAGTTTTTTTCTATTGTGTGTGATGTGTATTTGGAGTAATCTATAAGCCGTTGGAGGAATCAGTATTAGGAAATTTTTGTTTTCGTTGAATTGATCATACTTTGGTTTTCGTTGAATTGATCATACTCAAATAAAAAAAAAAACACAAAATTGGTTAAAAAGACCATAATTAAAATTTCCTGGATGAAAATGACAGTTAGATTTTGATACTGTTTAAATGGACAAAAATTTAAAAATAGGCAGGATGTAACCAGATTCATCCTGCCCATTTTCAAATACTTTTTCTTATTTTTAATTTACACAGGATGCATCCAGTTTCATCCAAACTAATTTTTAAGTTTAAGCCAGGATGAATCCAGTTTCATCCTTGCTATTTTTTTTGTGTCCATTTCACCCATAAAATTTTTTACTCGTCCATTTGAACCGTGTTTTAAATTTTTTGGACAAATGACCCATTTTCCGAAAAAAAAAAGACAAATATCAGTTATATCTTGACAAGTGACGTTGGATTCATTGGAGTAATCACTGATGACCCTGTCAATAAATTTTGGTTTTTGGTGTCAAGATAACTACGAGAGTCCAGAGGTATATGCTTAAATCGCTCGGAAATTCCCTCGACTTCGTCCCAAGATCAAGAGAAAGATTAAGAAACAAAAAACAAAAGAAATGGTAAGAGAATGATGACTAGTTTACTTACAAATTACAGCTCCACATATAAAGGACTTGTTCCTCTTGAACGCTTTCCTAGTGCGACAACGATGTTTTTTTTTTTTTTTTTTTGATCGACGATGTTGTTGGGCGGTGATATTAATTTGAACTCATAATCAAGTGATGCGTATGTGTTTGCTGGATCAGTAAACACAATATTTTCTGGATCTTCGTATGACAAGAAATCTAACGACCTTTTGAGATAACTATATAACTGTCGTGATATACAACTGGTGATTAAATATTTCAAATTTGCTAATGCCTAATGGCATTGTATTTTTACGTATATAAATTACTTCACCAAATAACAACTTAACAAGTGGTTTCGAAAGGAAAACAAACAGTTGACCTTTTTCTGTTATACATTTTCTTTTTATCGATGAAAGAGTCAAAGAGTTGTATATATAATCCTTCTTTCTAATTTGGTAACCATTTTATTACACCAGATATTATATCTTTGCTTAATTATGGATGAACCACCAGTAATCCAAGGAATGAGTATTTCTGCAGTAGAAGAAGAAGTTCCAGTTATGGATGCTTGGTACGTAATCATCTAATACGCACTCTTCAATCTTCTAAAAACTATATATATATATATATATATGAATTCTGTTATCTTGTTATGTCTCCTTGATTTAAAAAATCATTAACCATGTATCCATTCTAATGTACAATTCTTTTTCTTATTTGCAGTAGTTGTTGTTGTAATTGTGCTGGATGTAACTTCTGTGCAGACCCAGCTTGTCTTGAATCATTGTTACAAGGAGGATTGGTTTTCCCATCTTGTTGTTAGAAAACTAGATCGTTTCCTGTAAATTATAAAGCTTATGTTTTGTGTAACAGTCCCAAGTTATTTACGTATATGTAATTTTCGTGTGCCAATAAGAATGAGAATGAGAATTTATGTATAAACAAGCAAAAGGAAGAACAGAAGAAAAATGATGTAAATTTCTTTTTTTTCGATCACCGATTTGTAAGTTCATTACAGAAATGAGCAGAAAATTTCAAGAATTCTTATTGTATTTCATAGAAATTAGTATTTTCTATTATTGTACTAGGGAAGGAAAAATCAAGTCTATCCATGTATAGATTTCGATGATTGTATTTTGTTTTGGTTCTTTTTCGTTCCCCTTTCTTATGAGGTTTTGGTCTAGACTAGTCCCCCTCCTCCTGTTTCTTTGCTTTTCTTTTAATAGAGTTTTACTTGTGAGCTTAGCTTTACAAAAAATAGTATTTTTCCTAGCAATATAATCATTTCGCGCTCAGGAGGATGGAGTGGAAATCTGCGACTTAGTCCCTCCCAAGCCTAATGTGGCACAATTTTGGAATGCAAGGAATGAGTGCCCCTATACTTATCTAAACACTGACATCAGCTTCTTTCTCATGGAAGACTTTCCATTAATTAACTCCTCAGATTTTGGCCTACAATTTCTTTCATGGCAAGATTTCCCTTCCAATATTCCGTAGTATAATTCTCCATAGTATTTAGAGTTCATAAAGAGGCATATTTTCTCCATGGTAAGATTCTTTGGAGTTTATGAATAACATTCATGGGAGCTTCAAAGGTCGAGAAAAATTAATTGGGTAGAGCTGATAGGACTGAATTAATCATGTTGAGCTTACCTCCTTTAGTGAGTTTTTTTTTATTTCCAATTGAAAGCAGATAGATACATTCAACTCTTTCAATTATTTTGTTCCATTTAAGATTGAATCTGTAATTGTCTGCAAGGGGCAGACCTAGATCAGAAGCAAGCATGCAAGGATAAGGATAAAGGATTGCACTTCACATCCCAACATCCCAAAGAAGCAGCAAGAGAATTTACGTTTTGAACATTTCCAACTAGCATAAGACAAGTTTTCTGGAAATTCACCTTATGGCTTGAAATGATTTCAAACCATATCAAAATGTTGCGTTGGAAAAAGATGCGTTTTATTTTAGGCAGTTCCTCCTCTCTTTTCGTGTTGTTGTTCCTCTTGAGTCTTGACTACTTATATAACTTGGACCTTATCAACTTCATTGTAAAATGGGTGAAAAACAGATATAGGCATGTTTTTTTTTAGGGTTACAAATCTAGGCCCATTTTTTCAACTTTGCAAATCTGGGCATGTTTTGACCGTTTTATAGAGAAAACGGCTAACAAAAGTTATCAACTTTTTTGGCACCATTACGGTAGGATAAAAAGACCTTTACGTCCTTCAACTCGCTGAGTTTCTTGTTAACTCAGTTCGGTTTGTACAGATCACTTTATCTACACGTCACCACTGAATCGATCACGACTTAGTGAGTCAACTACTTTGAATGGATTCATCACGGTAAAAAAAATCACCAACAAACAAAAACCTCCACATTCAGAAACTGAATTTCAAGAGAACCCCCAAAATTACAAGATTCATCACCTAACATTACCTGGTTAGGGGTTCAGGTTTCAGGAACATTAACAGGATTCCAACTAAACTCGATTCATCCCACAAAAACAACGGAGAATGGAGAAGGAGAAAGGGGGAAGAAGAAGAACTTATGAATCGATTTGGTTTCAATCGATAATTACCTAGTTAGTAAGTTCAGTATTATACTCGTATAATTCGCGAATCCGTCTGTATCGACCGAATCCATACGTATCGGCCTTATAACTCGGAACCCCGACTTAGATTCGCGAATTTCCGGCTTAAAACGAATTATACTCGTATTCTACGAAATACTAATCATACTGAATAGTATAATACTTTGCCACATCATCACTAAATTATCATTCTTTATTACACTTTTGACTTTTAAAATTTTACATACACCAATCTGATTCCAATACCATCAATGTACATGTTAATTACCGATTATAATAAACATATCATATGTATAATTTATGTCAATTATTAAATTATAGTATCTAAGGAGAGATTATATTAAAAATAATTTTTTAAGTAGTTAATATATGCTGAATTTTGTATATCGAACTCATATCTCTAAAACGAATTATACACGTACGTATACCATTCCGTATTACTGTCGAACCACGAACCTTTAACCGGATTTTTGACCGAATTTGACTTTTACGATTCCGTATAATACTCGTACGTATCCCGTTCCGAATGTTTCTCGTACCCCGAATTGCTAACTAGGGGTTGGAAAAATAAATTATCAGGCGTTGGTTTTCATAAAGATGTGCTCTAATGAGATATGTGGACACAATAAATACACGTGTCATTTAGATTGATGTAGGGAGATTAAATCTGAGGCGTTTAATATGAACCGTTATTTGTTTTCGAGATTTATACCGATGTCGAGATCAAACAATATTGGTGTTACACTATATAAAGTGTATATAGGTAATCTATGCGTCATTATGTCATCGATGTGAGGAGAAATTGACCAAATTGACCGAGAAATTGACAAAAGTAACGAATTTGGATGGAAACATGGATGGAGGCCTAGTTTTACAAAGTGAAAAAAATGGCCTAGATTTGTCTTTCGGGTTGGCCCCCAAATATGCATTGAACTGTCCCAAGTCGAAAGGTTAGCCAGATTGGACGGGGCTGTTTAGCGCTTTTTTACGGGCTTTTTTGTACACGTTCACTTGCATTACATAGTGGTCTTTCAGGATTGGTTGAACCTCCCACCTATTCTACACATTCGATCAAGGTTGTCACTGCGAAGCTATAGTCAAGGTGCACGGGGTCTTACCGTCTAGCCGTTGGTACTCTGCATCTTCACGGTCGCCTCGTGCTCGCGCCACAACCATCTCTTTTTGATAGGTTCTATGGAACGATGCCTCTTCTTCATATGGGAGAATTTTTTTCTTTTCCTATCCCGACTTGGAATACGTTATCGGTTCCTCAACAAGTAAGCAAGCCGGAGATTCATTCGAACCGAAGAGTAAACTAGGCCTATATTTGTTTTTATTCACGAACATCCCAAAGTTGGGCTTTTTTTTTTTTTCGAGAAGTTGAGAAATATAGGCATATTCGAAACCTAGTTTACAAATATATACACGTTTTTTTTCAACTTTCCAAATATAGGGTTGTTTCCACTTTTCCATCCATCGTGGTTAAGTCCCATTATATTTTTACTTATTTACCCTTTACTCATTGCCACGTTGACCTTCTTCATCATTTTTAAGGTTCGTTGATCTTGGTTTTTAGGATCGTTTCACCATTTTCAGGTTCGTTACATCATTCGCCAAAAGTGTTCATCATTAGCACGTTCGGGGTTTAGGGTTTCAGGGTTCAGGTTTTTTATTCAGGGGTTCATCATTCCCAAGTTCAGGGTTCCTAAGTTCACGGTTTCCAAGTTTTAGGGTTCAGGGTTCCAAAATTATATTGTTTCAGGCTTTTTAGTTGGTGAAAAATCGACCTTGCACAAAGGAGTGGTTTAAGGGTAAATAAGACGTTTTAATAAGTGAGATAAATTCAACCTTGACTTTAACCGGATGGAATCCGTTTTTCCCAAAACAAAAAAAAAAACAGTGGGAGTCAAAACAGGCCTATATTCGCAAAGTTCAAAACACAGGCTTATATTCGAAGAAGAGAAAAAAAAAAAAAAAAAAAAACCTATTTTTCGTAATTGCCTTTTTAGTTATTTATTTATTTGCGACGTTTGCTAAACATAAATTTTTTGTACTTGGCAAAGGTGGATCATCATAAGTCCCCTGGAGGTCCTGAAGTATATTGCATAAGTCCACTGTATCCTTTTGAATACATTGGACAAAAAAAAAAAAAAAAAAAAACATTGGACATCCCAAAGAAAAGGTCATTGGAATGGCGAGGGAAAGGAGAGAAAACAAACATCTATGCGAAAAACACATATCGGGCCCGTAAGAACGGGTGCTTTGAGCTTCGGCGCCTTGTTTGCCGATGGAAAGAGATGTCCTGGTTAAGACAATGGGTACATTATTTATATGTCCTTACTTTTGAAACCCAATAAATAGAAGCGATCTTATCCCCGCAAATGCGTGGGAAGCCTCAATAAGCTAGCGGGTTGCAAGCCCTTGGATTTTAATATTCATGTATCTTCACCCTTGATGATGGGTGTGCAACTGTTAGGGGAATTTATTGCCAATAAGCCCTCATGTTAGCTTATGAAAATTAAAACAATCGGCTCTTCTTTAATACGTTTTCGAAACTCCCCTTACGTTGTCTCTTCTTCTTCTTCTAACTAGTCTTACAACTCATCACAACCCCTTCTTCAGGTCATGAAAATAAATTTCATAAGAAGAAGATGAACATAAACTTGATTCATCATTATGTGAAACTAAAACAGCTTCAAAGAAATTGATGAGGAAGAATAAAAGGATGAACAAAATAAACAACAACAAAAATTTATATGACCTCGAGTTTGAAGAATCAAAAGAGTTATTGGATTTGGCTTTTGATAGTTGATAGATCTAAAAATTTGGGAACAAAATTTTTGTTGTGGAAAAATAACTTAGATTTTCTATTGAGAAAAAACAATTAAATTTAAATTTAACACAAGAAAAGAAATCATTGGTAAGATGTGGGATCATAACAAGAGGTCCTGAAAAGAAAAAGAAAAAAACCATTAAGTTTTTCAAACCAAAGGAGGTCTATATCTTCAACCAAAAATGTAAGGTACTAAAAGAACCCCATTAGTTTTAGCTTGCTCCTCTAAATTCGCTTTTCATTTGAAAGTAAAAAACAGTAGAACAAACCAATCAACTATTGTTCATAACTAGCAACATACTAAACATCAACCCTGTATAGAATTTCATTGATAAAGCAAACATGAAATGTTGTTCTCTCCAGTTTCAGTGGAATTTAGGTCGTTCAAATAAAAGGACATAGGATTAAATAAATTTAATAACTAGAAGGACCTATTTTAATACCAAAACTTCACTTTTCCGGAAAAGATTAAGTAAATGCAATCCAATAGTGATCCATATAATCCAAAGGCTTGTAACTCCTTTAGCTTCTTTTAGGCTTCCCACGCACTGCGTGGGATAGCACTGCTCCAATAAATATATCCTTATACAACAATAAATATGTCCCTACTTTTTAATAATTTTATCAATTTAAAATTAGATTACCTTAATACCCTCACTTATATAATATTTTCTTTATTTCAAAATGGAACAAATTTCTTCCTCTACCACTTCACCACCACCACTAGCACCACCACCACCAACATTCAACTACCATTCCACCACCACCATTCAACAACCACCACCTAGCAACCGCCACCACCACTCCTTCACCACCACCATTACACCACCACCAAATCCGTCGCCGCCAATGCCACCGCCTCCACCACTTGGTTCGGATATTTTTGTATCAACAACGGTAGTTGATCCAAAAAAAAAAAAAGGTTCAAAAGTAGAAGTTGATCCATGTAAATAGAGTGAACTTGGCGTGAGTCGAACACGCTCACGTGCAGCTACGTTAGAAATCCAAAGAAAAAGAAGAAGAAGAAGAAGAAGTAGGGAGAACAAAGGAGAAAAGAGAAGAACGGGTATGTTTAGCTTGGGTTAGGTTAAGCACTCGAAGGACTACAATGTAATTTCGAAACGATTCAGTGCCAAACCGGGTTTGACCGATTGGATTCTGTCCGTCAAATAGGGATGACTGAAACTTGGCCCGTGTAGAAGGGAAAACTCAAAACATAGGATTTCTGCGAGGATAAGCCAAAAAAAAAAGGTTCCACCTATTTGCCATCCACATTTTTCCTATTTGCCACTCTCATTAGAATTCTAAAGTAATTCCACTGTTCAATTTTATTTTTCCTATTTATCACCTAATAAGTCAAATTAAATTTGACTAATTAATTTGTTTTCTTCTCCATTAATCTTTATCTTCATTAAACCCATCAAAAATATATGAACCCTAGATTAGAAAATATTAATTAGTACATCATTATGTTGAATCAAATTAACAAATGATTAGTATAGTTGATCAGTCCCTAGAAGAAGACGACGAAGTAACGCCAATTATTCACAAAGTAACAAAAACCAAAGAAAATTAATGAATTTACCATCGCCAGGCAGTAATATGCAATCCCATAGTAGCATGTAGTAGTTAGGTTTACTTTGATCTAAGTTTGCATAATATGCAATCGCATAGTATCATAGATTAGTTAGGTTTAGTTTGAACTAGGTTTGGATTTTGGGTTAGTTTGAACGTTCCTTGCTTTCCTTTTGGAGGCATCTTTTGATGTAATATCAAGAAACTAGAAGATCAAAAAACCTTATTAGGTTTACCAATTTTGTACTTCAGATAAGTACTTAGGTTTACCGATTTTGTTGGGAAGATCAAAGAATCAATCTTTTAGCTCAATCCTAAACTCTTATGAAAGCAGATTTCAAGGATGGTGCTCTAAAACGCTTAACCAAGCTGCAAGATCCACTTTGGTTAAGTCAGTTCTAAACTCGATCCCAACCCATTATATGAGTCATTTCAAGATTCCAAAAAACATTATTAGGAAACTTGATTCGGCTTAGAGGAAGTTTTGGTAGGGCCACAAATCCAACAGAGGTTTAAATTTCATTGCATGGAACTCTCTATGTAGAACACAAGATGAAGGTGGACTATCTTTTAGGAACTTAGAGCTATTTAATGTGGCTTTAATCATCAAGCTTGCTCGGAGATTATGCACTGAAGAAGATAAACTTTGGGTTCAGATTATGAAATCAAAATATTCTCCTTATTGTAACTTTCTGCATCTACAGGATAACCCCTATAACTCGTCCTGGATTTGGAAGGGTTTACAGGTTGGTCTTCATTATGTAAGAATGTTTCATCGATGTGATGTTCGTAGGGGAAATAAAATTTTGGTGTGGTATGAAAAATTGGTCACTGTCTTAAATTCCCCACCTACTCCTAGGGATACTTTTAGAGAACCCATCTAGGATTGTGGTTTTTTCGGATTTGATGCTGCATAATCCAAGAAAATGGAATGTTAAATTAGTCTCTGGGATATTTTTCCGGATAATACATCAAATCACGATATTGCGGATGAACTTAGTTCGGCAAGGAACTAAAGGCTTATATGGGAACCAAGTAGGGATGGGGAATTTTCAGTAAAGTCAGTATACAAAGGCATATCAAACATGAATCCTAATGTTAGGCAAACTTCTAATATCAACTGGAAAGGTTTGTGGAGATCTCTTTGCTCCTCATAAAGTCAAACTCTTTATTTGGAAGTGTCTAAAAGGTATTACTGCGCAACTAGAGTAATTCTAAATAGGTACAATCCTTCTTTAGATACACTATGTCCTAGATGCTCTCAAGCGAGAACAAACATTGCTACACCTACTATTAGATTGTGATCATTCAAGAACACTATGGTTATCAATGAACATAAATGTCGTAATACTTCAACAACAACAAGTTCCGGTTTCTGATTGGATCTCCAGTTGGTTTTGATCGGTGATTTAGATAACCAAAATAGAGATTTTTGGATATTGAAGCTCATGATCTCATCTTGGTATATCTGGAAGAATAGATGTTCAAAACTGTTCCAAAATAAAAATAAAAATGTACTCTGCACAACTCACTCGATTAATAACATACTCAAGCATTGCTCTTCTGAAGTAGTGTTTATGGGTAAAATCGTTTAGGCCGATTTCGGTAAATTCGGTAGGTGAGTGAGAAACTGGTTCAAACCCTAAACAAATGTGCTGCACGTGAGCACTTTATAGATTCGAGATATCAATCTGTACAAGTCCGGCCTAAACCAAGAAATGGCCGTTCCAGACTTGCTTCGGTCACAAAGTGGAGGAGAAGGGTTGATTTGGGTTGGAAGCAAAGAAAGGTGTTGAGACCGGGAATAGTGCAGGAGAGTAGTATCTCGACTTGTATCGAAAGTGAAAGCTTAGGAAGCTTGCAAGAGATGAAAGCTTTTGGAGAGCTTGAAAGTTTCCTTTTACGAGAGTATTGTATTTTCTCTCGACCGAGACTTGTTGTCTCAGTGGAAATAGGTAAGACCTATTTATACAAGTCGAGATTAAAACTTACCCTGGCCTCATGAAGGAAGAGAGTAAAGGGTGAAATAATGAGAGGAGGTGGTAACTATAAGGTGTTTATGGGTGAAAACGTTTTCACCATTATTTCCTCATTTATTTGACCTCTTTATTCCTTTTCACGCTTTCTTAATGTGAGCGTAGTGTACGCCTGCAAGCCGGTGACCGCCAAACCAAAACCCGGAAAGCATCCCCGCCTTGTGTTGATATCACGAGTGTTGGTTGCACCTTCAGTGCAAGCGGCGCTGCTAGTGGCGCGTGTGGCATGTGCCATTGGCATGTGCGGAATGCCCTTGTTGCGGGTTGTACTTCGAGCGCAAGTGGCAATGCCAGAGCTGCTAATGGCGTGCGTGGCATGTGCCAATGGCATGTACGAAATGCCTTGGTAATAGGTACTTTGAGTGTAAGTGGCAATGCCAGAGCTGCTAGTGGCGTGTGTGGCATGTGTTAATGGCATGTGCGAAATGCCTTGGTGGTAGGTTGCACGGTTTGCAAGTTAGGCTACCGGCGTGTGTGTTTGGCATGTGCCAATGGCATGTGCGAATGCCTTGGTGGTAGGTTGCACGGTTTGCAAGTTAGGCTACCCGACGTGTGTGTTTGGCATGTGCCAATGGCATGCGTGGCCGTCGGGGCCCGTGGCCTTGGTAGGAAAAGCTACCAGCGAGCATGTTGGCATGTTCCAATGGCATGCGTGGCCGTTAGGGCCGTGGCCTTGGTAGGAAAAGCTACCGAAACATGTTGGCATGTGCCAATGGCATGTGTGGCCGTTAGGGCCGTGGCCTTGGTAGGAAAAGCTACCAGCGAGCATGTTGGCATGTGCCAATGGCACGCGTGGCCGACTTGGTCTAGGTTGCATGGTTTGTAAGCCTAGGGCGCTATATTTGGCATGTGCCAATGGCATAGCGGCTTGGAAATATGGCTTGTGGTACGTGTTGGCATGTGCCAATGGCACGTACGGCCATGTTGACCTAGTTGCACGTTTTGCAAGCCTAGGGCGCTATATTTGGCATGCGCCAATGGCATAGCGGCTTGGAAATATGGCTTGTGGTACGTGTTGGCATGTGCCAATGGCACGTACGGCCATGTCGACCTAGTTGCACGTTTTGCAAGCCTAGGGCGCTATATTTGGCATGTGCCAATGGCATAGCGGCTTAGTTTGGCATGGTTGCCAATGAGTGCGATATGTAGTTTGGTGTTGGCGTCGGCTGCCATGGTGCGCGGTGTGCGGCTTGGTTTTGGCGTTGTTGCCATGGTGCGCGGTGTGCGGCTTGGTTTGGCATTGTTGCCATGGTGCGCAGTGTGCGGCTTGGTTTGGCATTGTTGCCATGGTGCGCAAAGTGTGCGGCTTGGTTTGGCATTGTTGCCATGGTGCGCGATGTGCGGCTTGGTTTGGCATTGTTGCGTGGTGCGCGGTGTGCGGCTTGGTTTTGGAATTAGGGTTACGTGTCGAAAACCTAATCCGGTATTTTGAAAAATACCCCTATTAATTATTTACACAGAGTTAAATGCTCTTAGTTAATGTGTTGCGGGTAACACTAGGTCATGGGGTTTTACGATTTTACCCCTTGTTTAAAAACCACCATCAACAAGTAGTTAGAAAGAAAATAAAACAGCAGGAAACTTGGCATCCACCTAAACATAGTGAAGTCAAAATAAATATGGATGCAGCTTTTGATTATACAACCAAAATTGTTGGAATTGGCTTACTAATTCGTGATTCTATAGGGTGCTGCCATGGAGTCAGGTGCAGATACTTCAATGGAGGAGTAGATCCTGAACAGGCGGAATGTCTGGCCATGAAAGAAACTATCATATGGGTTGGGCAACGCAACTTAAGTGCAGCGGTGTTGGAAAGTGACAACCTTAATGTAATTAACTCTATCAAGCATGCCAGTCCCTCAGTTCACTGGATGAACCAGGGAGTAGTAGATGAAATAAGTCATTTGCTTCTTTCAGTTTCTAGTTTTAAGTTAAACCATGTTAAGAGATCAGCTAATAATGCTGCTCATGTAATCGCCAAAAATGCTAGAACTGACAGGCTATTTTTAAACTACTATGTTAACATCTCGGACAAATTCTATGAAGCAATGACAGGGATGATCAGCAAGCCTGCCATTCTAAGTTATGTAAATATCTTAAGTAATCGAAGTTTGGTTTCTTGCATCAAAAAAAAAAAGTGAAAAATCAAATAAGTATGAGTAAAAGGTTGTGATCGCGCGAGAGAGATTGAGCAGACGAAGATGTCGATGAGAGATTAATTTGTAATTTAGGGTTTATTGAAAATGTAACTTAGGGTTTTTTAAAAATTTAGTTATTAGGGTATTTTTGTTTTTGGGTGTAAACAAAACAAAGAAGTAGTATTTAGGATTTATGAAAAATTATATGAGTGGCAAATAGGATAATTGAGGGTGGCAATTAATGATGGTGGCAGATAGGAAAAGTATGGGTGGCAAATAGGTGGAACCAAAATAAATTGTAAACATGTCTTAAGTTTCTAAAGAATGATAAGTACAACCAAAAAAATGTCTTTAAGTTCATATATGACTAATTGTAAAAAATAGGAGGACAAAGACCTTAATCAGGGTTGTTCTTTAGCGGACTTGGCTGGGTACCAAGCTCAATCACATGCAGTTTAGATGGAATTCACCCAGCATTAGTGGTCTTCGTGACAAAACATATGTGAGCAGAAGGATGTTCATTCCGAAGAATCTGTGCACAATATGCAAAGATCATAACCAAAAATGAACGAAGATAGTAAGCACAGTTTAAATGAAAACTATATACCAAATTGCAGCTACAATTTTGAGCAAAAACCCAAAAACACTTCAACACCAATGACTTCCTGCAGAAAAAACAATATACACAAGTTATGGTATGTCTCTCAAATTCACATTAATGACAAGCAATTTATATACTAATAAAGATGAAGTATCAAAGAAAAAAATATACACAAGTTAAGATTTAGGATGATGGATTCCAAATGTAGTTTGTCTAGATCAGTTTAGCATCATCTCGAAGTTATACACATAACACAAGTAACATATTAGTTCAAATTTACTACTGGTTAAGGACTAGGTATTCACCTCTATCAGTAATCGCTATAGAAGGTACAAGCAGTAGCCACCTCGTCTAGATGTTCCATTAAACCAATTCACATGGCTTACAGAGCATGACGATGCATCATTGTTGATTCATTGATGGTGTCGCCTGAGCACTTTGCCACTTCCCATCTTGCTCATTTGCATTTGTCGCTCATAGGATAATAAGTTGGTTTGCTATACCACAAGCACTGCAAATACATAACTCCACTGTTCAGAGATTCAGTTTAAGCTTTCAACAATGATTGTTTGCAAGAAACTTAGTGAATCAAAGAAGTGCAAAATGAAATAAATTAATCTCACCAGTAAAATCAGTGAACGCAACCTAGTCTTCCTTACCATTTAAATCGCTCTATGGGACGACGGACTAACCTAGATAGGCTCTAAGGATTCATAAACTGAAGGTAATTTGCGGAGTGTTAACTAACTCACTACATAAACAGGTTTCTTAGTCATCAAATATCTATAATGTTTCCATGTCAATTCGTCTAACTTAACTTTCCCACCTTGTATCCTATTTCTGTCTTTCTTTCTCTCTCTCAGTATAACTCTAACAACATTTAAAAACCACAATAACATGAGATGCTCACTGGCCACTGTAATTCTGCATACATTAACTAAACTGGAAGTAGTATTATTATTAACGATGACTGAATGCACAACATTGGATACATGATCATGTGATTCAGATACTACTTCATAGTTAATACTGAGTAACATATTATTTATAGATCCTTAAGAAACAATTATAATAATTTCAATGCAATGAGCAACTTGCATCTAATTTTGGATTTCTTATTATTTTTTTGTTGTTAATACTAGTCTAATGCTACTACTACCTTATCAAGGATGTCATCTGACCATTCTGAAGTAGAGATTAGTGATCTCAGTTCCTTAATAATACCACCCTGCCATGTGAATTTTGTAACAAGAAGGAAAATAATTAAAACGAAGCTAAAATCTATAATGAAATCCCAAAGTTCTAAATCATCATGGAGTTTATCTTATTCAGGATTCAGAACAACAATCTTTCTTACCCCGTAAACATCCAAAAACCTATAGATACATAAGCATGCCATTTCAGTGAGC
Organism: Papaver armeniacum; assembly: GCA_023531295.1. Lineage (NCBI taxonomy): Eukaryota > Viridiplantae > Streptophyta > Magnoliopsida > Ranunculales > Papaveraceae > Papaver > Papaver armeniacum. Next base: position 16,377 of record JAJJWW010007923.1, on the reverse strand, counting down.
AATTGCGATAGCTAATGGATAGCAAAAGAGAGTACATGACGGATAATGACGACCATCTAACCAATTCTGGTACCAATCTACTAAATGATAATGTCCTATGAGGACAACAAAGGAAACAAAAGTGCTCAATTAAGCTGTTACCTCGGATCAACATCCTATAAGCAACGAATGAAGTCCCTAATCGTCAGGAGATGAGTGATGTTCATAGATACACCCTATTACATATACCAAATTGAACTATTGAAGTAATATATTAGTGGCATTTTCTTCCCTGAAGTTTAACCCCAAGCGGAAAGCGAGGTCTAGGGATTAAAGAGGATAGCCGAAACATCAAATGTTGCAGTCTAAATTTAACACAACCTGCTAGCTAATATGATTGAGACTTCTTCGAATAAAACTTCACGGTGTTACGAGTTCCCAAACCGACAAACAATGATGGAAGAATATTAAGAAAAAATGATTACATAAACAAATGACTTGGTCATTATATAATAGTTATATGTCAATTTGGACAACTTACCTTACCCCACCTTGTAACCTATTTCTCTCTTTTTTTCTCACAGTATAACCCTGACACACCATATAATTTCATTTGTTATATTGATACTCAAACTCTACATTTCGTAGTTGATTACAATAAGTAAATGTTGCTACTGTTACCTTATCAAGGAGGATCAAATATGAACATCCCGGAACAGCGAAAGAGTCATATGAAGACGCGTATTTGCTTCTTCATTCATCGCATCCAGTGACCTCATCTGCTTAATCTCGTCTGGCCATTTCTCAATTTGTTCCTTGTGAATTCTTTTTAAAAAAAATTGAAGAAAAAAAACATAAACTAAAATCTAGACTTGGACAATTTTTCCACCCAGTTAAGCTATGAGAAATTCTTACTACGTGTCAGTAACAAATGCAGTAAATAACCAGTTGGTCTCCATTAAATTTATTTTTCAGAAACCTTTAGAATGGAAATAAACAATATTGTAAGTCCAATAACACACAGAGGGGTGAAAAAACAAGTGTTAGATGAGGTTATATTACCTTCTTGAAAATTAGATAATGCTGTCATTCAAATTCTGAGGCTCAATTATTACCTGTTGAACAAATCAGGAAGAAAAGAAAAAGTTGAACCCCCAATAAAATTCAAAACTAAAACAAACCAACAACTCAAATCAAAATCAATACATAAAAATACAAACCAATGCTCAGATTCATCAAAAATGCCCAAAAATAAATAATTCATGAACAACCTAATCAATCCTCAGATTTCACTGAATCTAGACCAATCAAAAAAATCATAAAATTATGAGAATAACTAAACATGATTTGAAGAATCAACTAAAACAATTAAAAACCACATACAACATGATATTCGTAAAGAATCACCCCAAACAATTGCAAACCCTAACTTCGAAATTGCAAACCCTAACTTTTCATGTAAAAAATCAAGCACGAGGAATATTGAAGAGAAAATAGTGGTGGATTTTGAGGATAAGGATTGAAGAAAAATATAATCGGAGAAAGACTTCTCTTGAAGGTTTAATGGTGGTAGGTTTTCAAGAGAAAGATTGAAGAGAAAATGGTTTTCGGGGAAAGATTGAAGAGAAAATAGTTTGTGTTTAACGGTTTTGGTCATAATGCTGGTGTTTTGGGGATAGCGAGTGGTGAGAGTCGTGAATTTTTTTGAAGCGAGGCGAAATGAAGTGGAGGTGAGGGAAAAGGAGATAAATATACGAAAGTGGTAGAGGCGAAGTGTAATACCAACCCTCCTAAAAACGCTCTGCATAACCGTTTTCTCTCTTCCTAAAACTTCTCCCTAAACCAAATCTTCAATATTTGATTTTCCATATCCAAATCTGTTTGGAAATCATCTGATTTATTCAGATTTTCTAGGCAGATTTGGATATAATAAGTAAATAGTTAGATTATAATTTAAATAAAACAATCGCTATTATAAGCGATTTGCAGGTTTCCTTAGGTTTTTCTTCATCAATTTCATTCACTTCTCTAATGGTGTGATACCCATCAGAAGTTTATTATAGCCTTTATGGCGTCTCCGTCGATTGCAAAAATCGTTTCAAATATGTTAACAAGGACGATTTCTCCTGTTGTGACGTAATTCTACATCAACGGCTACCAGAATTAATCGTGATAATGATGTTCCGTGCGTATTATTCCCTTTTGGGGAAACTTTGTCTTAATGAAGAAGACAGTGAAGAAGAGAATTTTGTCAAATCAAAATGACAGAATCTTAATTCAAAAGCCATTATTCAAATACCATCAATTTCCTTTCTGAAATTCATGTATTTATGTATGATGTATTGCAATTTTATTGTGATACAAACCGTTTGTATTTTATTATGTTTTTCATCTTTGATGTATTTGATATTGATGTATGCAATCTTCTGATATTAATGAAATTGAGAGGTTCACCTCTTTTCCTTCAAAAAAAAAAAAGGTAGAGGCGAAGTGTTCTCTTCTTCGGGATAAAGGCTATGGTTGAGGTGAAATATTTGATCAAACCGTCCAAATTTTTTAGAGCAAATACAAACCATAGAAGGTAGTGGTGCTATCCACTCAAACTCGTCGCACATGTGGAATTCTGCGTTACCTTGCACACAAGCATCAAACACATGTGGAACGGTCGGCCATTGCGAATTGCAAGACGACTCAAAATTTACTGCCGATTGCAAATTTACATAATCGGCAGCCAAAGAATTGCTAAATTTTGAGCGATTCTTAATTTAGTTGCGATTTCGCAACGGCTAAAGAGTTGTTGCTAATCCCGAAAAATGGTGTAGTGTGTAGATCAAAACTAACATGAATATGGTTGATTTGACAAATACTATAAATACTAATAAATGATAAAGGAATAAATCAAATAAAGAAATTTACATACCAAAGATAAACGATATTACGTGGTTCGGTACTAACACCTACATCCCCAGATAAACTTATAAGAATGAATGATATTGATTTGATCATCAGAACATACTATATGATTATTACGATTACATTTGCACTCAATTTATAGGGTTGAGAAGGATTAGAATTTATTCATACTTAATATAGATTATACTTATTAGGAAATTAAAAGATTATACATATCTTCTAGATATTTAATTTATTCTTCACATGCACACACACTTACTGTGCGATCACCTCAATCTCTACAATATATGTGTCGTATATTCCGATATCTAAAATGTTTTTGAAGCACAATGAAAGTAAATTTCTCTTTTATTGTTGACTTTTTCGGGATAAACAAAATGAAATACTAGATGTTGCATAACCAATTTTAAGTCCAATCCAACTGTGAACATCAAAATAATTGGCTGAAGCATCAAGGCAATGAATTCCGTTAAGGAGAAAGTAAAGACTCTAAAAATAGAAATGATCACCACACTAATTAAAGAAAGTTGTTTCTACCCTAATATTTTACACTATAAATGGGCTTATTTGGGCTTAGTTTGCTCCTCTTACCAGCCAAATATGGCTAATTAGGGCTTACTAGCACTATATACGAAATCTCAAAGGGAAAATTAGGCTCAGGCCAAAAAAAAATAATATTCTTATTGTCAGGCCCACAATTAATTTTATGTACTGTCACAACCATACTTATTTCCGTGACACCCATAATTTTATGAAATTATTAAAAATGTCTCGCATGATGGATTATGCATCCGCATGACGGGTTATGCTTCAGGAGTATAATTGGCAACGCAACTTGGATATAACATATCTAAAAATCCGCGCCTTGGAATTTTACAAATTGTATATCGTTGGAAATATTTTTAAGAGAGCTACGCAACGAGTAAAAACAACAATATCAAGTTTTTGTTTTTAACGAAAAAATCGGAGGTGATCATCATTTTAGGAAAATTTTCGAAAACTGACTACATAACCATTAGGCAGCCACCAAAAAAGATGCATAACGCATTCTGCAGATGCATAACGAATTATGCAACCATTGTTTCGACTGCATAACAAATTATGCATCTTCATAACAAAGTTATGCATCTATAACAAGTTATGTAACCATTGTTTTGGTTGATTTTAGTGCGTACATAAAAAATTGATGCATAATGCAATATGAATCCATATTTACGGATGCATATCAGGTTATGCATCTATTCGATGCATAAAAGATTGTCCAACAATTTTCTCGATGCACATTATGCGGTCATATTTTCGGATACATAACAGGTTATGCATCCATTTTCACGATTGCATAACATGTTATGTAGATATTATTGTACGTGCATGACAAGTTATGCAACCTTATTTTTTGTTGGTTTCAATACTAAGAAAAAGTAGATGCATAAAGTGTTATGCAACCGTTTTCTGGACTGCATAACAAGTTATGCAAAAAAAAAAAAAAAGTTGCAGAACGTGTTATGCAACCAATTTCGAGAATGCATAACAAGTTATGCAACAAATTTGTAGATCCATAACCTGTTATGCATCACCATTCACACCTCCCTTTTCTTTTAAATGCACGTCACACGCACACCAAACCCATCTTCACTTCCATCTCCTTTGTCTTGCCACTGCAACATCCTTTTAGCTCTAATCAGCTGTTGTAAAGCACTTCCACCTATAGCTGCATCCATTTGTAGTAGCTCACTCAATCCTGCAGCTGCATCTCCCTGTATTCTTCTGTTGCAGCTTTACCAGCACTAACTCAATCTCTTTTATTAGTTTCAACACTAACAAAAAAGTAGCCGCATATCGTGTTATGCAATAATTTGATGGACTGCATAACAAGTTATGCAACAATTTTCATAGATGCATGACAAGTTATGTTCAACCATTATGACTAAACACTAACACATATGATAGAAAATAGAAAATCACATAATTCAGAAAGTGGTAATTGCTTTAAAATGTAATGTTATTATAATTTAATTAGAAACCCAAAATGTTTATTATATTTCAAATAAAATAAGCTAACTAAAATGTTGCTAATGTGTCACACTATAGCATACTCCGTATAATTATTTTCTAATCAATATACTATACGAAGTTTCTCCATATTTCACCTGCTACTAGCCACGTATGAGTGCATGACGTACAGGCGTAGATATGTTCTAAAATGTAAAGTATAACACAGTAATTTGGTCATAGATAATGGAAGAAGAAAAGAAGTAAATAATGTTATGGTGTCCGACTGTCCGTCTCCAATTTCTTTCTGTCTTTCCCTAGCTCGTCGACCGTCAAATTCATGAAAGCTTTATACTTTGAGCCGTGCTCAAAGAGGAAGAAATGAAGAAGAACACATAGTTATCCAAATAGGGTTATTGAATCGTTTAGGTTTTAGTTCACAGGGTTATGGAGCTATGAATGTTTCCGGTAGATCTTTAAAGGGCTCAACTATTTTTTCTATGTTTGGGTTTTAGTCTCTATTGTTTCTTCTATGAAATCAAACATTGACCGAGAATCTTTCGCTTCTACCCGACGTCGAAGGAAACTCTGTTTTCTGGTTCATTGAATGCTCGGTTCTTATCGAATATCTTCAAATCGATCGTTCTATGGTACAAATTACTGTTTCCTAAAAATCTAAATGTGGGTTTTGAAATCAATTGAAATAGAATTGACTTAATTATCCAAATATGATTGATTTTGCAAAATTGGAAAACTAGAAAAGTGATTTTAGTTTCCGGATTGATCGATGCTTATCGATTTACTGGAAGTTTTTGAAAAAAAACTTGAAATGTACATTTCTTTGTTTGCTTGTAGTTGATTGAGTTTGATTATCTCAAATTGCATGATCTCAACTTCATGAAATTGGTAAAAGAGAACAACTTGTTTTTTTTCCTGGGAGGAACATAATTTTAGGAAAAATGGGTCCGCGAGAAATTCCCCCCCCAAAAAAAAAGTGGGTGGGCGCGTAAAGTTTTCCGCTCGTGGGTTTATTAGTGGAAAAAAACAGAAAAACGGGTGTGACAGTAGTTTTCACAATCTCAAATGCGGACATCTTGAAAAGATGTTAAAGATTAACAGACCGGCCATGTCAATGAGGCAACGTCAGCATATTCTGTTATAATGACAGCGTTAGCATATTTTGTTATGGTTACGGATATTCCTTAAGTCATTAGTATAGTCTGTTTTGGTTCCCGACAGTCACTGCCGGCGTTCAGTTCCGGCGATTGTGTCAGCAACCTTTTCGGCGGAAATTCCCAATGAATTTTCTAGAAGCCATTTCCGTCGGCTATTACCGGTGACATTTTCCGTCGGCCTTGCTCTACATGTGGAAACAGAAGAACTCCACTTAGCCACTCGGATATCTGGCGGTGGGAGTTGTCCAGTAACAACTTCCCCAAGGTCACCCATCCCTGGAATACTCTTGCTCGAGCACACTTAATTGCAGAGTTTTTTTCCAACTCTGAAGCCAACTGTGTTGCAAACGCCTCGTTGTTAGGAAAGGACAAACCATTACTTATATTCCATTCGTCTAATCACTGTTGAATATCGGGGTATTACAAGAATAATTTTGTCATGTTTCACCTAAGGTGCATAGGCATGATTAGGGTTTTAAGTATTTTCAAGAGTAGCAGGAGGACAAAGGTTTTCACGGTTAACAAATCCATCAAGTTCATAACCTTGAAGATATGGTAAGAACTGAGCACCCCAAAGAGAATAATTCGTTTTATCAAGTTTGACAGTGATATGATGAGGTTGAGAGAAGACAGATGAAGCCATCATAGATTGAGAAGAACCGAGAATAATAGAAATTTTTGAAACTATTGAAGATGCGAAAGATATGGAGAATCGAACAAGGATGATACCAAGTTGAGTTTAGGTATAGAGAAGAGAAGGTTTAGAAGAATAGAATTTTATTGATTAAATACAATAGAGGCAGGTATTTATACAGACTCTTCAAAACATGCAACGCAAGTATTACATGACTTAAGATACAAGACGTACGTACTATCTATAAAGATTCTAGAACATTCTATATCCTAACACCGCCGATCCTCGCTTCACTAACTTTGAGTATTATCCATATCCAAACCCCTTCCTGTAAGGGTAAAACTAGTCTAAAACGGGGTTGATACCCACGTACTCTTAACCCGTGGAGCGAACTGCCATCCTTTAACTCATACCCTGCAAGTTGCAACAAAAATAATTTGAAACATTCTAAATCTATGTTTGATGGATGCATCTTCAGAATAATTTGAAGTAGTCTATCTTGAATAGATTTGCTTACGAAATAGGTAACATGTCGATGTCCAAGGGGGAATTATCAATCTACAGAACGTGCCCACTTATCAACAAAGTCAAATACTCGAATCAACCATTATCCAATGACATAGGTTTTTTCCTTGCGCAAGCCCACTAGTACGACGTGGTACTGAATCAAAAAGGACTATAAACCTCTATCAGATACTGAAATAGTCGCAGAAGAAAACTCAACTATGGAATCCCAAACTATATCCACAAGATACTGAAACAGTCGCAGAAGCCAATGTGTTATGATAGAGCTGGTAGCAACCATGTCACAAGCAATTGTAAAGTAAAGTGTAAGTTGTTGCATATCACTTGTCAACGCCATTTATTGGCGTCTGCCGTGACCTAGTATACTATCAAGAGTACTCTCGATTAAAACTTCGGTAATACTGAGGTGGCACTTGTTTGCCCATACGTCTCCAGGTAATCATGACATTAATAATACTTCACTCGAGAAATATCTGACATTATTTGACATTGAGAAATAAGTTAATAACAATTAATCTCATCGAACACTTTCCTACAAGAAAAAGTTATAACTTCCAGCTTCTGCAATATATGTTGTCTTATCAAGGGTACAAGTATTGGACTGGTTGCTTTAACTTATAACGTTCTAATTTCTATGTTGGATCTAATACAGTAGTTACAGCTAGTATTGCTGTTGGTTAACCCTTTAACAAATATGTTAGGTGACAAGCCTATTCTTTCGTCACGCTCTTCTGTATTATATATAATTGCATCTCTCTTTCAGTTTTTATGTATCAAGAATTGATTTCATCTTTTCATACCATTTCTCTATGATGTTGGGTGATTATCCAAGTTGATTGATATATGAAAGGACACAAGAAAAGTTCTGCTTAGCGAAGTCAAATCTTCGTCCAATTACATTAAGAGTATGAACATTCCACTTGATTGATACTTTCTTCCCATTGCAAGTGTGCAGGTAAAATCAAATATTAAAATGTAATTTATCAGCTATAAATTGGTAACTGGAAACCTGATACAAGTAATTAAATCTGTTAGCTAACGAAGTAGCCACAAATACATCCACAATCATGTCTTCGCAACTCTATTTCCACCATCATCTTCATCCTCTTGTCATCTTCATTAAATCCGTTCTAATTATAAGCCTAACACTATCATCATCATTATCTATGTCTGCATCATTAGTCCTACCGATGGCAAAGCCTGGTTGCCAATCCAAATGCGGGAACATTGATATTCCTTATCCATTTGGTATAGGAAATGAAAGTTGTGCCATAGATAGTTCGTTTACAGAATCAACTACAAGTGGTTTCACTATTAATTGTAGTACTTCTTATGACCCTCCTAAGCCATTCATAGTTGGATTGACGGAGGAGGTGATCCCTATAGAAGTTCTCAATATATCAGATACTCAGGTCATTGTAGGAGCCAAAATAGCCGCTGTATGTTACGATGAATCTGGGAATAAGATGGTCTTGCGTGGAACTAGTTATTCTTTCATTTTCGACTTGTTTAATAGCGCTTTAACATTCTCTCCTTTAATAAACAAATTCTATGTGATTGGATGCGACTCAGAAGGTTCTTCATGGGGGTATTCGTCTAACATTGATAAAATTACTGAGTGTAGCTCAACATGTCAGGGTAGAGATAAAGTAATAGAAGGTTCTTGTACAGGACGTAATGGATGTTGTGAGACAAACATTCCAAAGGGGCACCCAAAAGTAATTAGGGTACAAGTCAGAAAGCTTCGAAAATCAAACCAAAGTATGGTCTTACAATCCTTGTAGTTATGCATTCTTCGCTCAGCAAGGACAATACACATTCAGCCCGATGGATCTTCTGAGCCTAGACGATCCCAGGAATAAAATCAGAAACGCCATACCACTGGCGCTTGATTGGGCGATAGGGAAAAAGACATGTGCTCAAGCACAAGAGAATTCTACAACTTATGCATGCATGGCGAACACTGTGTGTAGCGAGGCACCTAATTCTGGTTATCGGTGTACTTGTATTCAAGGTTATGAGGGGAACCCTTATCTCAGTCCTGGATGCCAAGGTATGACACATGTGCTAAACCAAGCTATTTTTCGTTTCCAAGACACTCTGGCCCTTCGAAATTATTGACAAAGATTAACTCATTGGAGATTATACATTCTGCAGATGTGGATGAGTGCCTACACAAAAATAAAAACAATTGTTCTGCAACTGCTATCTGCAATAATACAATAGGTAGTTACAATTGTTTTTGTCCACTGGGAAGTTTTGGTGATGGGAAAACAGATGGTTCCGGTTGCAATAGTAAGAAAGAGGGATTTCCCGTGCTAAAGGTCGCTCTTGGTATGTATTCGCGATGTTAAAAGTATTTTAACTTGAGAAATTAATATGTCATAGATCATTAAGATCAGAACTATAATTTACTATTTCAATGCAGGTATTGGCTCTGGGTTATTTTTTCTCATAGTAGTTGCATGCTGGATATACTTTGGCATGAAAAAGAGAAGGCTTGTCAAACTGAAAGAGAAGTTCTTCCAACAAAACGGTGGATTGCTGTTAAAACAGCAAATGTCCTCCGGCGATAGGGGTTTGGAGTCAACAAAGATCTTCAGAGCTGAAGAGCTGAAATTGGCAACCAACAATTATGACGAAAAAAATATACTTGGACGAGGAGGATTCGGTACAGTTTATAAGGGAACTTTCCCAGAACATCGTCTTGTCGCCATTAAGAAATCTAAATTGGTTGATGAGAGTCAAATCGAACAATTCATTAACGAGGTTATTATTCTATCTCAAATCAACCACAGAAACGTGGTAAAGCTCTTGGGTTGTTGTTTAGAGACCGAAGTTCCCTTGCTTGTTTATGAGTACGTTTCTAATGGCACCCTTTCCGAACATATCCATGAAAAAACATCCTCTATTTCGTGGGGAAATCGTCTGAGAATTGCTGTTGAATCTGCAAATGCTCTTTCTTACTTGCACTCTGCAGCTTCTACACCCATTATTCATAGGAACGTCAAGACAACCAACATATTACTAGATGAAAATTACACTGCAAAGGTATCCGATTTTGGTGCATCAAGGTTAATTCCCTTGGATCAAACTCGTTTAAACACAATGGTGCAGGGAACCTTGGGATATTTGGATCCGGAATATTTCAATACAAGCCAACTAACTGAGAAGAGTGATGTTTACAGTTTCGGTGTAGTACTTGTTGAACTCTTAACTGGGGAGAAGTCTATATCGTTAGATAGGCCAGAAGAACAACGAAATCTGGCTACTTACTTCATTTCTTCCATGAAATCCGAGCGTCTTTTCGAGATGCTAGAACCCAAAGTGGCAAACGAAGGTAAGCCAGAAGAACTTCTTTCAGTTGCGCAGACTGCAATGAGATGCCTTAGCTTTACAGGTGCAGGAAGACCTACTATGAAACAAGTCGCAGTAGATCTAGAAAATTTGAGAAGCTTAGAGTCGCATGATTGGACTCGTCAACCTAGCCATGAAAAGACCACAAACTTCTCACTTGAGCCTGCAGCCGGTTTTTATAGTGTACCGTTGGACTCTTCTGGCTCAACTTACGCCGATTCTGGCCAGCATAGCTTGGAAACTAGCATGATAAATCAACTCACACTCCCACGGCCTCGATGATTACGTTTTGCATGAAAAAAAACACAAAAATTTGTCTCGATTTGTTGGTTGACACCGTGTGTGCTTGTTTTGTTCTTAACAAACTTGGTCGATACAAAAAAGGAACTGGTAACCTTTTCGATTCGACAAAGATTAGCACCGTTTTATTTCTAACTTATATCATGTGACCCTTAGAGTTTTATTCCTTCGAACTTCTTGTGTAATATTTCAGTGTTATATGCCAGCACCTATTTGTCTACTTAATGAACTTCTTTGGCTTGTTCAATGTCATAAAACAAGTTTAAAACCAGCGAATTCTAATTGCCTCATATTTAACGACCTCAAATGTTTTTGGCACTTTCGGCCGCAAAAAAAGTTGACCATAAGAAAATCCTAGGTACATCCCTGGTAGGCTCGTACTAATAATACCTTTGCAATAAAAATATACATGAAAATGTTCTAACTGTATGATGTAGGTATGAGCAGTCCATCTTGGAAATATTTGCTTAAGAATTAGGTTACCCCGTTCCACATCGAAAGTCGAAGTGGGAATACTTGAGCTAAAAAACGTGCCCACTAATCAGCAAGGTCAAATCACCGTTGTGTACTGACATAGGTATATTCTTGCCCCTACGAACAAAAAGAAATAATTAACTTTATAAACTGCTAAAAGTATGATAGTCCATTGCACACAAGATTATTTTATTACTCAACAACAAATCCAGTACATATCAACAACAATTAGAGTACAAACCACCTTGGTATATGATAGGAATGATATATGAAATCACATCTATTGACAATCGATCCCACAACACCATACCAGCAATATTTACCGGGAAACAAACCAAACAACAGACGAACTAGCAAATCATATAGCGATAGCCAACAAGGAATACACACAACATCAATCTAGAAATATGGTGTTCTTGTTTCTTTTAAACTAAATTATAGTTTAAGGCTTCCGTGGGTAGAACCTATCCCCGTGTAATCGTCTTCTAGGAAAATATATATCTCTTATTCTTGAAATGGAAGGTATATAAGATCCAACCCACGGTAACCAACAGCACTAATAAAAAAGCTAACGTAATCAAAAGTATTTTCACTGGTTGTGATACTGTTTTGGAGCTTTTTGCATTGTTTGGGAAGGACTTCTGGTGCAGATTCAATATCGGCTGCCCAAAAAAGATTTTCTGGTCTAGTATTGCATACCGATGTGTTCGTGCACGACAAGTTTGGATTTCCCAATGCACCGAGAAAAGCAAAATTCACATATTCGAGAAAAATATAAGAGATAAACAAAATGCACAAGTCGAACCAAAAACATGATAAACATACTTGAACATCAATTTGACGTTATTTGATATTGACGAGGGTACTGTTCTGAGAAGTTGTTATCTGCGATTTCTACAAGAATTGGAATAATAATTGAAAGTTAACATTTACTATGGTTGATTCATTGTTTAGTAAAAAAATTGTTGCAAGAAAATTTTGAACTTACAGTATTGTGAGTTTGGGAAACATGCCAAGAAATTCAGAATTTCTTGCGTTAAATTGTTATTGTGCAAATCTCGCAAATATATATAAAGATAAAATTGAGAAATTTTCTATCAAAATCAAAAGATTATCAGCGTGCTGCCAATATTTTCATAACTCACATGGTTTCAAGAGCACTCATGGCACTAAAATCTGGTAACGTGCCTACTAATCCAAGGCGGCTGAGATTCCTAATGCAGAACGGAAGCGTGAATAAAGAATTTTGATAGTAAAGTAGAAGAATTGTTGAGAAATCTCAATATTGATTGATAATAATGTGTATGTTTACATAGGACTAGTCTCCTATTTAAATAACTCTAAGACTCAAACTTGGAAAATAAGAAATCCCTAAAATAAATAAAGTTCTAGAATTAAATGACTTCTAAAAATAAGTAATTCTAAAAATAAGAAATACTACTCTAAATTAATTAAACTCTAAAAATAATAAGAAATATACTAATCCTAAATCTAACGGATGTCCTACATCAGCCCGCCATCTTGAAAAGAATTCGTCCGAATTGAGAAATCTTGAAGAACATGTGCTACATCAGGCCCGCCATCTTGAAAAGAAGTCGTCTTCGAGTTCACTAAGTATTGTAAACGACCCGCCCAACAAATAATATACTTTGAGTAAGTTGATGATCGTAGAGTAGAACACCATAAAATTGATTGTTGAACACAAAAGTTGATGTCGACGTTGGCAACACTTGGAGTAGTAATTATCTGGCAATAATTTTGACTAACGAAAATATTTTCGCATAGCTTTTGATTTTCTAGAAGAATGGCAGTAGGCGACTTACAAGAAGATGGTGTTTCCGATGTTGATATTGGCAAAACTTCTTCAACTTGTTTTTGTTCATAAGAGACGTAACAATTTTCATCCACTTCACCGTTAGGAACACAAATATCACTGGAAATAGGTATGAATGGTGGTTCTATAATTGGCGAAGAAAGTGTTGGTGTCGGGACCTGTATCGTTGGAGGAATAATCTTATGAAAATCTTCGAGTCGCGACCAATCTATTTGATCCAAAATAAGCTTCTGTTGGGACTCTGCAAGTCTCTGCTGGGACTCTGCAAGTCTGTTGGGACTCTGCAAGTCTCTGTTGGGATTCCATAATAGAACGTATAAGATCGTCAAGACTAGGGCGATTGTCTTTTCCTCCGTCTTTCTCTTTGCATGTCATAATTAATTAACGGATTAATACGGCTGGACTTAAGAATTGAAGAAAAAAAAAGGAGCTAGATGGGATCTGTTGCTTTAACAGAAGACTATTGGTCGAGTAGTAATAAGAAAACAGAAAAAGAATTGGATGAGGATAAGGGAACAGATGGGATTGATCAATTAATTAATTAATTGACAAGAGAAGTTTGATAAGAAACAAATATGGAAAAGAAACAAAAGAAGATGGAGAGGAACAATGGACTACGGGTGTACTGGAGTGATAATGGATAGTGGACCGAAAAACGTGATGGACGTGGTAGAGAGGGTTTGTGAAAAAAACCTAAAAGGAGGCGTGTTTTTTTTTTTTTTTTTTTTTTTTTTTGGGTAATAAAGGATAGTTGGGTTTAGAAGAAGAGATGCGGAGATCTCGATAAGTAAAGGTGACAAAGGGTAAAGGAAGTTTAGATGAAAAGAATAAGAGATCAATTCAAGCTCGTGGATGCCACTTAATGCGAATCCGTGAATAAAGAATTTTGATAGTAAAGTAGAAGAATTGTTGAGAAATCTCAATATTGATTGATAATAATGTGTATGTTTACATAGGACTTATCTCCTATTTAAATAACTCTAAGACTCAAACTTGGAAAATAAGAATTCCCTAAAATAGATAACGTTCTAGAATTAAATAACTTCTAAAAATAAGTAATTCTAAAAAATAATAAATACTGCTCTAAATTAATTAAACTCTAAAAATAATAAGAAATATACTAATCCTAAATCTAACGGATGTCCTACATCAATTCCGTCAAGAATCATCATAAAAAAATATCATATTATTAATTGCTCAAGGTATATCTCGAGAAAGAAGCTGCAAATCAGAAAGGGCGTCCAAGAATTTACAGTCCAATTGAATTTGCAATCAGCCACTCTTAACATGCTTTGAATTTCAGCTTTGTTTCAACACAAATATTTGGTGCTCAATCAAAGGACGAGCAAGGCTATAATTCGAAGCACCTAATTAATACGAGTAAAACGGTATATATATATATATAGAAATTATCCTCACAGTGCTATAACTCGAGGAGAATCCGTATCATCATTGCAAGTAACCCAATCCCAAGTGTATGCTAAAGGTAAGCAAGATCGCCATTCGAATCTTGTAGCTGACTGAAACTCTTTTCAATAAACTAATGCTTTCACCTAATAATCAAATAAAACTAAGAAACTTGATATGTATCTGTTTTTTTTTTTTTTTTTTTTTTTTTTTGAAAGATATGGCAAAAGATAGTGAATTACCATCGGTTGAATTGGTTCCTTGTTAATATTTCACTAATTAAACCACTCAATTGCATCTATTAGTGGATCAAGACACCTCATGAGGTATAATAAACTCATCACAGGTTACAATAAATTGGATGATCATATTCTTGGTAAAATTTAGTTTAATCACTTTGAAAATGTGCATTGTAACGAACATGAACACTGGATCTGAAACTCCAGATTCAAATAAGCTTTACAGTTGCATCTGCGTCATTAATGTTGTACTCATACCTCTGGAGGTTTAACGCCAACAACGACACTTAATGGAACAGTACTATATCCGTGACAACTGTGCAACTGTGAGGGAAACTTATATTTGAGACCCTTTTCAATCATCAGACCTGGGCATCATTTCTGTAGTGATGCTAAAGAAAAAACTGTAATGGCGACAATGTAATGACAATTCTGAAAAAACAATCATAATCTTGTTAAGAGATAAAGAATGATTATTACCTTTTGCAAGTGCTGGAACAAGAACAAGTAAACAAGAGAAAAGTGAAAAGAGTGAAAGCAGAAGAGTATTGTGACGTTGGGTGTTCATGTTATCAAAATCTTAAGAAGCAGATGAGTTAGAGAGGGAGGAGCTTATATACCGATTTCATCTGTGTAATATGTCAGGTTGGTTGAATGATCGTGGGTAACCACCTCGTACAAGTGAAGGATCATTGCCGGATCAAGTCTTATTAGCATGACTATGTCCACATGAATAAACAATTATAGAATCGCGACTTTAATATGTTAATTATGAGTATCAAGACAGGATAATTCACTAAAGATTCATAAACTAGGTAACCGGTGGATGAAATTATAGACGTGCATAGAGGTGGATTAATTTGTTTTCAAAATGTCTAAATATAAGAATGCAAAACAAATGAAAAATATCAGTGGATGTTGGTGCATATGTGGGTATAGAGGTGCAAATTGGGCCAGGTCAAAGACGCTTATGGCACATCACAACATGTTACAATTTTTGTACAGCACCGTAAAACACGTCGACCTGGCAGCACATCGGCTAGCAGCACGTTAGCTTAGTTTGTTGTGCTAGTAGCCAAACAACAGGCACATCAGCACGGGCACATGATGGCACGTGTAAGCATCGCTACTGCAGGTATTTCTCTTTGTATATTTTAGCCTTTGCCACAGATAAACAAAATGAAATACTAAAGGAGCTTGGACTCGGCAGTTCAACTAGATGTAAGCTGTCTAACCGAACTTTAAGTCGAAGTCCAATAGTGAACATCAAAACACTTAGTTTAGAAACATCAACTTCATTAAGAATTCAGTTAAGTGGAAATTAAGTCTGTCATATGAAGGAAAAAGTTGAAAGAGAGAAATGTATCGGAAAAACATGTTGGAGAAAATGAGTTTTAATTAAAAGGTTTTTATGGTCTTGGTGTGGTTTGATATAATGACCTAAGGGTCTAAAGATACTCACTCATTTTTGGGTGAATGAAGTGGAACCTTTAGTCCCACATTGTGGAAAACTAAAGAGGAGCTCCACTATTTCCATATATTGGATGC